>JANAVB010021372.1:0-85036 GCA_029216955.1 Iris pallida
GACGTCCTACTGTTTGTAGGAGGTGATTTAAGATCTATAGGCTTAATCACCGAGATGTTACGGAGGTACGAGCTCACTTCCGGTCAGAAAATCAACAAGGCTAAAAGTTCTATATATCTCACGAAGAAGTGGACGATCGAGAGCGACTGAATTAGCTAATCGCACTGGATTTGTGGTGGGCTCCCCCTTATTTTCATACTTAGGATGCCCTCTAATGGCCGGGCAACACAATGCAGGCATGTATGAAGATCTTTTAGGCAAGGTCAGGGCTCGGGTGGAAGGCTGCCACAATAAGATCTTGTCCCCAGGGGGAAAACTTGTTCTTCTTCAATAACTCCTCACATCTATGCCGGTATACACTCTTGCAGCTTATAATTCCCCCAGTACAGTTCTCAACAGAATGGAGTCCCTTTTCTCAAGTTTCTTTTGGGGATCACAAGAGGGGGCCTTCAAACGAACTTGGGTGGGATGGGATAAGGTGACAAGGACGAAAGATGAGGGTGGCTTGGGAATAAAGAAGCTTAAAGACGTCACGGATGCAATGACAGTTAAGTCATGGTGGAAGTTCAAGACTCAAAACAGTTTGTGGGCGAGCTTCTTCAAAGCTAAGTACTACTCCAATACTACTCCAACAGCTGCCCGTATCACTTCGAATGCATCCCATGTTTGGAAAAGACTTATACAAGGTCAGGATCTGGCTGATAGATACATCACAGAGGAGCCGATAGGGTGGCGTTGGTGTCGTTCAGCCTCAGGGGGATTCTCTCTTGCATCTGCTTAGGTGATGGTTCGGCAAGTACAGCCGATCACGCTGCCATTCAAATATATTTGGGGTTCTTGTATCCCAACCAAGTGGTCAGTCCTATTATGGTGAGTACTCCACAATAAGCTACCCATTGACGACAATATCATGAAGTTGGGCTTTAAATTGGCATCTAAATGTCACTGTTACGGGAAGAGTTCGTCAGAGGATTTGGACCACATCCTTAACAAAGGAGAGCTAGCTCGACAGGTTTGGGCGACAATGCAGGGTGATTATCTAGTGAAATATAGAGACGCCTCTCTTCCTCATAGAATGCGAGGGTGGTGGAGGAAGAAGAGCCGACACAAAAAACAGATTATAGTAGGTGCTGTAGTATGGGTTTTATGGAAAAATTGAAACACGTGGAGATATGAAGGCTACAGCTACAATATTCATCAGCTGATCGGGAAGGTTCGGCGACAAGTTGGCAAAGCTACGATCAAGTGCAAGCATTAGCTAGGGTTTACCAAATGCTCTTTTTTATCAGGATGTAATTGAACCAGTTGTAACCTGAGTTGGTAATATTATTATGCTCAATAAAATCTAGTATTTTATTAATATATATAAATATTTTTTGGGGAAAAGGAGGACTTTATTGATGTATCAGGTGCAAAATGTCGAAGCCTATACAAGTAAGCGCGCCCACCGCGAAAAGACAGCAAAAAGCAAAAAAGGCAAAGGTCCTAGGTCCGGAGGAGAGTCCGTGCCCGAGGTTAGGTTAGCGCCTTCCAAAGACGGTCCGGGGAGTGAGTGCAGCACCTCCGAATTTTGAAAAGTTGTCGGAGGGCTTCCTTGATCAGCTGTGGAGGATCGAATCGGCGACCTTTATACCTAAATTTGTTTCGGTTCTTCTAGAGCACCCAAATACCGACGGCTGTGACGATCTGATACCTGTGGCCGACGCCCAAGCTGGCGAGGAGATCGTTGAAGCCCCCGGCCCGATGAATTTGCCCGTACCGGCCGGAGAGGTTGTTCCAAAGCTGAGTGGCAAGGTCGTCGGTGAGCAGGATGTGTTCTACAGTTTCCGATCGGTGTGAAGTACAGCATGGCACCTGGAAGCAAGGCTGTACCGGATGGAGGTGAGGGCATCGTCGGTGGGGAGCTTTCGGCGGTGAGCCCTCCAAATCAGAATAGACCATTTTAGGGGAATGCAAGTGTGCCAAAAGGGAGCGATCATCGGGGACGGCACTCCGGTGCCTCTCACTACTGCCCTGGCAGAGGACATCGTGAAAGAGCCGTCGGAGTTGGGGGTCTACCTCAAGGCGTCAGGGATATCGTTAAGTTTGATGTCAGCGGTGGCAAGGCTGGACGACGCCTCTGGCCCCAGCCAATCTCTGATATGGATCCACCTTCACCCGGATACATTGTCCCAAAAATCTCGGATCATGCAATTGGGGGAAGGGGCATCGTCGCAAGATAGAGGGCCTTATTTCCGAGCCAACGTTCATAACGCAGTGACGAGCTGCCATTCCCGAGCTGCAGGCAAACGAAGGGTTCAGCGAGGATATGACCCTTTAGGATGCGGCACCAGGAAGCCGAGGAAGAATTGTTAGTGACGGCCATCGCGAGGTGAGAGTAAGGGAAGTATCTGGCCTTCATGAATAGAGTCCAGATGGAGTGATCTGATCGCAGCTTCCACCACAACTTCATAGTACAGGCGTCAATAACGTGAGCAATTCTACAGAATCCAAGTCTGCCCTCGTCGATAGGTTTGGCCATTGTGTCCCAGCTGGCCCAGTGGTGCTTATCCTTTCCGTCAAGGTGACCCCAGAAGAAGTTGGCGAAGAGGGACTCTATCAAGGATACAACCTTCTTGGGGGGAGCAAACTGCCAGGGTGTAGATGGGGATGGAGGATAACACATGCTTGATCAGAATCATTTTACCACCCGGAGATAAAGTCGCGTTGTGCCAACCCTTGGTTTTTCTGTTGTTTTTGTTCTCTAGCCCCTCGAAGATAACCCGAGCTGGATCTGCCGTAGACCAGCGGACACCCCAGGTAAGAAAATGGCACGTAGGTGGTGGAGAAGGAGGTAAGGTTGGCGAGAGTAGCCGAGTGGCTCCCGTCGGCTTTGTGATGGGTGTAGATGATGCTTTTGTCGGTGTTGACGCGTTGGCTGGAGCATTTGTTGTATTTTTCAAGCGTTCTGCTGACCACCTCCACCGACTCGATATCTCCGAAAAAAAAGATGAGGATGTCATTGACGTAGGCCAGATGAGTGATCAAGGGGCAGCCAGTGGTAGTATGATAGTGGTGGAATCTGGGGGTGTTTGCCATTGATTATAAAAGAACAGAACAGTTATATCGGAGGACTGGACTTTTACTTCACAATACAAACTCGCTCGTACAAAGAAAGCCTAGGGATAAAAACCTAGGTACAGCAGTCTAAGTACAATTATTTAGTTTAGATTCTGGGGGGTGACGATAGAGGCTCGGGAAAGCGACGGCTGCTCTGTCTTACTCCTTGGACGATCAGACGTAGCCTTGGCTCCGGTGAAGAAATGCTCTTGGACGTGTAGGGAGACTCCCTTGCGCCCTCTGTTGATAGATCTCTGGATGTCCCTGTAGTGCTCTCTCTCTCTCTGTATACGTCTGTCTCTTCTCTCTGCCTGCAAGGGAATGGCACCTTGCTATTTATAAGAGTGGGGTGATCATTAGGGTTCGCAATGATTGCCTCTCTTCAAAACGTCTGCGGCCTCTTGATTAATCAATCTGGGCCATTAATCTTGAATGTAATAAATCTGGGTCATTAATGTAGATTACGCCGAATCCTATGAGTAATTAATGCTGATTGCAACAAATCTGCATTATGATGATTTGTTGATGTCCGCAAATCTGAACGAATAAATCTGAATCATTCTCTGCCACGTGTCCCCACTGTTTGTTATGACTATTGGGATTTGACCCAATCTAGAGATTACTTTGATTGTAGTAGATCTAAATTATTGAGATATGATCGGCTCTTGACACGTGTCTTGCCACGTATCCCAACTGTTATGCTCATGAGTCGCATGAGAGTCATCACACTCAAACAGTATGAGAGTCGTCGTGCTTGGACCGCATGAGAGTCTCCATACTCGAACCGCATGAGAATCATCATACTCGAGTCGCATGAGCGTTGTCATGACCGATCCGCATGAAGAGTCGTCATGACCGAGCCGCATGAGCGTCTCCATACTCGAGCCGCATGAGAGTCGTCCTGACCGTTCCGCATGAAATCGTCATGACCGAGCCGCATGAGCGTCTCCATACTCGAGCCGCATGAGAGTCGTCGTGCCCGAACCGCATGAGAGTCTCCATACTCGAACCGCATGAAGAGTTGCAACCATATAGAGAGTCTTTGGAGTTGGTGGATAGTGCCAACTGTAGAGATTTTCTTTGTTTCTCTAGGAAGATCGTGCCTTTGTGTCAGAGTCATCATTACAGCCTTCTGTCAGAGCTGTCAATTTCATCTTTATGTCAGGACTACCTTGTTGTGTCAGAGCATTAAATGAGGCCTCTAGCTATGGGGACGAGTTGCATAGAGCCACGTGGCTTTTGCCCAAGCCGCGTGGCTATGTTGGGGGCTATTTGAGCCGCTGGAACCTCTCGAGCCGCATGAAGTTCCGAACCGCATGAGACTCTCTCTTGGTTGAGCCGCAGGGACGTTTCTGTTCTTTTTCATGCTTCTACAAGACCCCCTTCAAAGTTTTCTATTTGCAAAATTGAAATACTTTGAATAAGAAGCATGGTCGCATAGGTTTATTCTGTCCGTATGGACTTTCTAGCCGAATGGAATGTTCGAGCCGCATGGACTGTCTGGCCGCATGAGCTGTGTGGCCACATAGGCTGTCTGGCCGCATAGGCTCCTTTCTGCCATGTGGGCGTCATTAATTGCTTTTTGTTTTGTTTTTGATTTTGAGCCGTCTTTGAGGGGGAGTCCCAAGAGTCGACTCATTAAATATTTAGATCTTCTTTTCTGGAATGAATCTCCTTTATGAGAGGGGGTGAAATCCTATGAGTCAGTTCAGCACACGACCCGAAGCATTTCCATCTGTCCACTTCCCCCTTCTTTTGTCCGCCTATAAATAGGAGAAATCTAGGAGAAGAAAATTCTTTACTTTCTTCCTTCAATTCGAGCCCTTCCTGCCCTAACTGTCATCCTCTCCCTCGATTACTAATGGCTCCCAAGAAGACTATTGCGGCGAAGGGTAAAAAGGCGGCATCTTCGTCAGCTGCTGCGGCGAAGGGTAAGAAAGCTGCTTCTTCTTCGTCTGCGACGACGAATGTGGCAGCTCCTCCGCCAGTCGACGTGCCCGTAGTTCACCCCGACGTCCACCCCACCATTGCTGGTAAGGATGTTGCATGAGCTTGACACTCTAACTGTTGTGGCTACGTCGCATGCTCTATACGCGAGCCTTCATCTTCATGTGTGCCGCCTGTAAGTCTAATGTCCAAGCCGCATGGGGTATGCTCCATGTTCGAGCCACATGGGGTATGCCCTATGTTTGAACCGCATGAGAATTGTTACTGTGGCCGCATAGGTACCTTTAGAGTTGAACCGCATGGAGTCCCTCTGAACAGAATCGCATGAGTTCCTAATGGACTGAGCCGCATAGCGTTTCATAAATCAGAACCGCCTACAAACCCATCTAAACAGAGCCACATGAGGACTCATTTAACCCAAGCCGTATGTACTTTGTAAAATCCAGCCGCATAAGGACTCGTTTAATCAGAGCCGCATGTACTCTGTGAAAAAGCGAGCCGCATAAGAACTCTTTTAAACAGAGCCGCATGTACTCTGTGAAAAAGCGAGCCGCATAAGGACTCAGTTTAATCAGAGACGCATGAACTCTAAATGTTTTCTGGCTGTCTCCTGACTTTGTTTCTTTTGTCTTTTTTTCAGTAAATTTGCCAGTTAATGCCGCTGGAGAACCTCTAGTGGGTCGTGCCCAAGCCGCTACGGGCTACAGGTATGACCAGATAGTTCGGTATGTGGCGAACCAGCTTCCTAGTGATGAGCCTCTGGCGAGTCTGAATGCCCTCAAGAACCAGCCCTTCTACTTTCTATACGCTATGATAAACTCGGGGAAATTGGAAGGGGAATACCTGAAGCCTGTGTTCTTCTTGGGAGACGCCTTGACTGTGAAGAACAGTCAAGTTCTGGACGTGTCAGAGATTTGGAGCTTTATTTCTAACGGGATGGAGATCAGCATCCCTCAAATGGAGCGTCACTTTCCACTATCTTAGTTTAATATGCTTCCGTTGGACAGGAAGATGGAAGAGTCTTTGACCCCGACCCGGAATGGGATGTTTGTGGGAGACATCCATTATAACAACAGCATGAAGTCAGTGTGTGCGGGCAAGGTGCATGCCAGCCGCAATGTAATGGGATTGGCTCCTGGCACTTTCTTGAATGTGCCGGGTCCTAATTTCACAGTTCTCTACAGCCGACACTTTCCTGAACCAGCTTGCTCGGAAAGGCTCCTATCCAATCGGCCGGTTGGCGCTTCCGAGTTGGATACACCCCATTCTTCCATGGATCAATCTGTCTATGTAGATCTCGCGAAAGTACGAGACTCTTCTGCAGTGAGATTGGTCTTTATCACGCTATTCGGGGCATCAGCCACGGCTTACCCATAAACAAGAAATTATTCATGGCTCTGCTGGAGATGTACAACTGCCGTACGGGAACCTTCTATATACCTGTAGGGGAAATGGGGATTGTACTTCATGAGATGCACGTGGTCTCCAAGCTTCCTTGGGGGGATGAAGCTTTTGAGGTGTACACTCATACGAATGAGGAGTTTGGGGAGCTGGAGGAGCGATATCCGGGCTTCGTGGCTATTTATCAGAAGATATTGTGCCACCATAGTGCGTGCCAACAGGTAGCCAAGAAGGATAGCAGCTCGAAAGGGAATGCTCCGCACACAAAGGCCTGGGTAAGCTATCTTTTCTCGACGGGTGCCTCGGGCCGGGTTACTTCCCGAAGTCCTCAATCCCGGGAGGCGGTTCAAGCCCTGATGTCGTCGGTCAAGAGGGTGGCCACCACCAATGACAGGTTTGGGAGTCAAACCGACTCTCTTGGTTATTTTTATCAGGATACCCAAGAGCTGTCAGAAAAGGCGCTCCTGGCAGGATTCTTGATGGTATGGCTGCAAAATTACGTAGTCTCGGGAGGAGCTGGTTCTATTGAGAGGATCAGTCAGTAATTTTTTCCTCCCGGCTGTGAAGCTAGTTTTTGGAGTCAAACTAGCTCTTCTTCCGGCCATGGTGTGCAGTATACACTGTGGCCTCCGTACTTTTACGTCCAAGGTCATTGCCCACGATGTTACAAAGGATTTTGAACGGACTGAGCTGCCCTACCATTATCTGATGGGATGGCTGCTGATGCACTGTCCGTCTTTGATGAGACCGGGTTCCAAAGATGGCGTGATTGCTGATGACGCTTTTATCTTCCGTTATCGCAATGAGTCTTGGGAGTACGAGACCATGCGTGCCTGCCGGATGGCGCTGGCGAGAGCAGATAGGTACGACTTTTTCGTATCCGTCCCTCGTTTTACTGCTGAGGAAATAGCGGACGTACATCTCGACGGTATTGGACCTCCTCAGCTTCTAGACGGCCAAATGCTTTTGTGGTTGCGTAACATCCGCCCCGCCCACTTGGTATACCGTAACCGCAATGCTATCTTCCTGGAGCCTTACCTGCCTAGCAGGTTTGCCCGGCAGTTTGGATACAACCAGCTTTTTCTGGATAGTCCCAGATCTTGTATGGGTTTTGAAGGTAGCCTCCTTGACGGTATCAGGGCCTGGCACTACTATGACACGTTCCATACCCGTACCACTTTCTCGGTTCCTGATATTGAGGCGCCGGTAGAGATTTTGTATATTGCGGCCCTATATCATGTTATGGCAAACAAGCTCCCCGTCGGCTTTAACCCGGGTGCCAGTTTTATTGTTGGAACTGGCCTGGACGAGAAGCCCCAGGGGGCCAAGACGAGGAAGAGGAAGAAGAATATAGTCGAAATGCCAGATTCGGACTCCACCAGTACGGGTGATGAGGACGACGAGCATGACGAAGATAACTCTTCCCTCCCAGTGGAAGATGTTGGGGCGGATCAGCCGCTTATTTTGTCAGATGAGGTGGTGGCGGATCAGCCGCCTGTTGCACCTGGTCCTGTACGGAAGCGTAGCAGGCAAATCTCCCCTGTTGGCGGTATTTCTTACTCCTGGAAACTGGCAGCGACCAGACATCGTAAGTTAACTATAAGGGAGAGAAGCGAGGAGGTTGACCCCGCTTCGGAGGTAAAACGAGTCACTACCATCTTTATTTAGTTCTTCCTTTCTTCTAGCTTTGATCTTAATCATTTTCCTTCCCTCTCGTAGGTGTCAGAAGAAGAGGAATCTCATGTTGCCGAGGTCGTGACTCGGGACGACGGGGGCTCCGATGAACCTGTCCCCGAAACTGCTGAATTTTATCGAAGGTGACGCTGATCGAGCCGTATCCCCCTCTGGGACTGCTGGAGCAGAAGAGCCAACTGAATTTGGCTTGGGGGTCACAGGTGAGGGGGCTATGGTGGTTGTGAACGAGCCTCATCCTTCACAACCCTCCCCTGGTAAGATAAGCCACATTTTAACTAGTGAGGAGGCCCATTCGCTCTATCATCACATCCTTCGGGTTAGACTGATTGATGGTTGTCTGGGCATACAGGTCCTGCCCTTTCAGTGTCGATGATGGACATTGTTTTGGTAGGCTCTGCCAGAGGGGAACTGGCGGAGAGGAGCGTACCCCCTCCTCCTCCGACTCATATTGAAGGATCTCCCACTGGCTTGATTTTGAGAAGTCAGGTGGCGGCACAGCCGGGGCAGGGGACAATGGTCCTTGCGTCCTCTTCTACTCGGGCGGCTCCGAGAATCGACCTTTCTACTTTGTCGAGTGTCCAGACTCTTCGAATGGCGGAGGAGGAGTTGGCCGCTATCCGCGCATCTTTTCGCTCGGAATTTGTCTCTCTGGTGGCAAGTTCTAGCGTGCCTCCTTCGACACTGCCGGCCACACTTCCTTTGACTGCCGTCCTCTATGGAGGTTCTGGACGAAGCGTCACAGGACGTGGTTGACAGCTTCTATCTCCATTTGAAGAGGGGGGTTGCGGCTGCCGTGGAACGAGGGACCCCTTTTGCCTTGGCCCGGCAATGCGCTCAGGGTCACGTTGATATTCTTAAGACTCTTCCCGGTGGTGCGGGGATAGCTGCGCTTCTGGAGGCAAAATTGCTGGAGGCTGATCAGCTGGTGGCCCAGCTTCATGTGCTGCGGCAAGCTGATTTGTCTGCTGCTATAGATCAAGAGCGCGGTTTCCTCATAACTGCCGTAGAGAAGATAAGGGCGGCTCGGGATAAGACCAAACCGGTCATACAGAAGGACCTCCACGATCTGTCGGAGCTATATGATCAGTTGAGCCGCGAGAGTGAGGATGTTACGGCTTCGAAAAGTGACTGCCTCCCGTGGGATTATTGATACGCGGGAGCAGATCCTTGCACTTCAGAGGAAGTTAGCTTTCCTGGAGTTCGAGCTTGAGGCTGCCCGCAGCGAAAGGGGGCTAATTATCCAGGAGGCTGACAGAATTAATCGAGCTTCTGCTGGCCTGGAGCTTGCCCTAAAGAAGCTGGATGATGACTGGCGGGCACACATGTATTTGGATGATGCGGAGCGGTTGTCCCAGGAGGCCGAGCGTCGAGCTATGCAGCGGCTTGAGCGGCGGACAGCCTTGGTGAAGAACCGTCTCCTGGAATTATGTACCGCCGAACCATAGACGGTTTTTTTTCTTCTTTTTATTTTTCGTTCTTTTTCTTTCTTTAAGTGGGACATTGTCCCCAGAACGTGTAGTACTTTCGCCTTCCAAATAAAAGAGTATGCTTTATTCTACCCTTTATTTATACTGCTTGTTGTGCTTGTGGTGTTATGGTGGCGTTTGCCCCGCTTGGAGGGACTTGTTTTGTGGACCTGTTACCCTTGGCATACCTTGGTTTCAGGTAAGGATAACAAGTTTGATGGGGATACCTAGAACAATTCTACGATATGGATGTTCCGGGTATCGGAAGAAAGAATGCCGTGGAGCAGCTGGGCTCTAGGGGCATGATGAGAGATGATGTGCATGTACTAGCATTTGTGGTCAGCAGAGAACATTTGTGGGCCTATTATCCTTGGCGTACCCTGATTCAGGATACGGATAATAGGACGAGAGAAAACCAACATACTTACTCAGAGGTAATGAGGACATGGCAAGTATGGGGTTTTACCGCGGGGTCTTCCTACTCAGAGGTAATGAGGACATGGCAGGAGTGGACTCAGCGGAGGGTATTTGTAGTCAACAGGGGACATTTGTGGACCTATTATCCTTGGCGTACCCTGGGTTTTTTTTTGGTACAGATAATAAGTCGAGGGAGAACCAACATACTTACTCAGAGGTAATGAGGACATGATAAATATGAGGGTTTCTTCGATGGAGCCTTCCCACTCAGAGGTAGGGAGGACATGACACGAGGGGCTCCATGAAGGGAATATAGAACGACTCAGAGGTAATAAGGACATGGAGGTTCTATGTAAGGGGGCGGTTTATTTTTGATGGAAGGGAAACAACTAAGAGGTAGCATCGACGTGGTTGTTTCGGGAATTCGTGGATCTGTTACCCTTTTTGTGCACTAAAAGTGCGGGTATTGGATCATAAGGAGGAAGCTCCTTTTAGGAAAAAAGTTCAGAGGTATAATCATACATGACTTACTATCTAAAAGATGCGATATAGATTCGTCTGTAGTGGCCAGAATGTAAGTTCAGCGGTACCTGCGGGTACATAACTCGACAATCTGGGAGATTTGGAGTCGGGATGTGAGTTCAGCGGTACGAAAGAGTACATGACTCATCATTCTGGAAAGTTTGTAGTCGGGATGTGAGTTCAGAGGTACGAAAGAGTACATGACTCGTCATTCTGGAAGATTTATAGTCGGGATGTGAGTTCAGCGGTACGAGTGTCACTACCACATTTTTAGTGTGAGGGTATTTTTGTCATTTTTGGGGTAATTTAAATTTATTAGAATTTATTTGAATTTGATTTTAGGAATTATTTTGGAATTGATTGGTGCTAGTTTTAGACATTGACTCATATTGACTTAGGAGGCTGTCCTATAGGCTAACCTAGGTCAGGACTACTTGGTTAGGTTAAGAAACCCTAGTATGACCTAAGTTAGTGATTTCAAGCTCATTAGAATTATTTTGAGGGAATTTGGAGTTAGTTTGATCTAGGAATGACTTGTGAAATCACAAGTCATGATCATGACTTAAAACCTTAGAGGCTCAACCCAACCTAGTGAAACCCTAGTCCAACCTCACTTGGCCGGCCACCTTAGCATTCTAGGGATTCTCCCACTATATAATCTCTCCTAAAATCTAGGGCTAGCCTCTTCTTTAGGAATTTATTGCAAGAGAAGAAAGAGGTGAGTCTCCATGTTTAAAAACCCATAGAAAATCCATTGTAGATCCTTTTTCTCCCAAACAAGTTGCATTGAATCCTAATATTACTTTTCTTGCTGCTATTTGAGTTTTATTTCAGTTTGAGGTTGTTTTGATTGGATTGGGACATCAAGAGAGGAAGCTCACAAAGAGGGGTTTTTCTTGAAAGTTCAACAATAGGTAACTTTCTCATTTCTCCATGGATTTTCGATTTCTCTTCATGATTAGGAAGCCCTAGGTGTCCCCTAAGTGTCTGTATAGGTTTCGTGTCAGGTATCATAGGTTTCGTGTCCGTTCTGGACACGTATCAGAGTCGGCCCTAGGTGTTTGTCGAAATGCCTCAAAGGGCATTTCGATTTGGTTTGTGCAAAGTTTTTAAATAGGAATTAGGGTTTTGATATTGTCTGTGGGTTTCTAGTGTCTGTGCTTAGTTTTCAGTGTCGTGTCAGGCCTAGGGAGACACGCGGACACACGGTGCACACACGCGCGCGCGCTACAGTCTTCCCCTGCTACTCGGGGGCTGTAGCGGACACGACACGTATTGTATTGACACGAGACTTGACACGTTGCATGGGGCCATAACTGACACCCCGTGTGTCAAGCCCCATGTGTCCCCATGTCGTGTCGAGGAAGGAAATCGTTTGTGCACGTGTCGTGCACTGTGTGTTTCCAGTGTTCACATATGTGTTCCTGTGTAAACTGTTTTAAATGCTTTAAATAATGTTTTTAATTGTTAAATAGTTCCTAACTATTATGTATATTATGTGTTAGAATCAGTTTCTATGCTAGCTTAGGTTTTGTTTAGGATTTTGGTCTCGAGCATGGATTTTTTGGGTTTTCACTGATACACATTGATACTGATTTGTTCAGTTTTACCCAATACTTTTTTCCCTGTTTGATTATGTGTTTCTCAACTGTTGATGATTCCCACATGTTACTTTTCATATAAACTAAGCTTTTACATACGATTATAGGCTTTTGATTGTGAGAATAGGATTTTGGCTAGTGTGTGGATTCATTCTAATAGTTGAACTGATATGTTGTATACCTGAGATGGGATGTTCCTATCATTTGAAATCTGAGTTTAGGTTTTGAAATCTGGGATTTCCTCCTGTGGTTGAAACCTGAGAATGTAAAGTAAGTGTTAACTGTTTGTTTTGGGCTGATCCTAAAATCACCTGACAATGGTTTGCATTGCTATTTTTCTGAAAACCTGGAAACACATGGGTATTCACTGTTCTTTTATCCTTTCCTGTTGATTGGCATGAACTGAGATTTCAGCAGTGTTTTAAACTGAAATGGTATTGAGATGTAATCTGAGAAATTCTTTTGGCCTTAAATCTGAGTTAACACATCACACAATCACTTTCCTACACATTTCAATTCCTGTCACATGTTGCATTACACACACATGTTTATGTGTCTACACACACACACAACACACTCTTGGCTTTCCTCTCTCTCTTTCACTGTTTTTATTGTCCTGTACACTGTTTTTCCCTTGCACACACTCATGTATATCCCATACACACAGTCCTCCCCTCTCCCTTTCATGTACACACATGTAAGACACTTTACACAAATCTGTAAACACTGTTTTCCTGTTCACACAGTCACTTGACACATTGCCTCCCTCACATATACACACACTTGCCTACCCAATTACACACCCACACACACACACAATCTTTGTCTCTCTCTCTCTCTCTATATATGTATATTTCCTAGTCTTCTAAATATAGGTTATGTATAGTATGTATACATATATATGTAATGTATTTGTAAATATATGTAAGGTGTGTATTATGCCTAAATATCTAATGTATGCCCTATATACAATATGTATATATATATATGTTAAGTTTGAATGTAAATAGCTTGTGTTGGTCTTGTGGTATGTAAATACTTACTATAGGCTAGCATGGTATAGTCTTGATAGACTATTATAGGCTTGTTAGGGTTTAGCAAGATTGCTAAACCTAGTTTAGGCTAACCTAGTCTTGTTAGGCCTAGTTTGACCATGGTTGACCTAGTTTGACTTCTAGGGTTGACCAGAGTTGACCAAGAGTTGACTTTGGCCTAGATTGACCTAGAATCATGTAGAATGCATAGTAGGACTTTATTTTACCATTTTGGACTTGTTGTGACTTGTGCTGTTCTGATTAGGAGCCAGACACCACTCCTCGGACAGTACTTTCATATTGGACACTCAGATACCAGGCGAATACATTCTCTGATCATTTCATATCCTGCATTGAATTATTTCCTGCAGTAGATTACTTTACTTGTACTGTCACGTTGGTCACACAGATTGGTACTATACGGATCCCTTCTTGAGATGTTATCCTTAGGGAGCATCGGGTACTACATGTTCTGTGCGTTTCACTTACATGTCATATCACTATGCTTCACAGGTTCTTCGATCACTTGTGACATATACTCTTATGATCACAGAGTCTCCTAGAATCTCTTATCCCATTTACTGGGTATCCTAGAATCTCCTAGAATCCCCATTTTTGGGACTTCCATGTACCACCCTTCGGGGGCTTTGCGTGGAATCATAACATAACTTGGTTGGATCCTTGTGTATTGATTGGGGGTAAGGAGTAGAAGTAGACATGTGAATAATACCCAAGTAGTATCTTATCAGAATGTCTTCCATAGTGTCTTATCAGAATTCTCCTATGCCATTTACATGTCTATATTGTACTCTGACTCACTATCCACTGTTAGTCTCTATTTATAGTAGATATTTCTAGTTACAGCTTTCTCTCTCTGTTTACATACTGCACTTCTTTCAGTACCTGTATCTTACTTTACTGCATGATTATATTTTCTAACCTGCTATGAAATGTTGAGATGTACTGTGCTCGCTCCTGTCCTGATTGGACCTGTTAAATATTACAGAGGACGAGGAGGAGGCCTGCCTGGACACTTTCTACGGGGCAGCCTTAGATGACACCTGCGAGCTGGACCCTCAGGAGGACCCAGCTCTAGCTAAGGATATCACCCCGATTGCCTAGACTAGATTAGTTAGGCTTATCTTCTTTTATGTAGTCATGAGACATGTTTTAGCTAGACTTTGTTCTGAGTTCAGAGTTGTATATATTCTTTCATTCTGTATCTGAGACCATGTACTTCTGGATATTTGCTGGGATTATCTTAGACTACTTTTCATCTATTTATTTCCTTGAGTTCTATTTCATGTCGTGCTATCTCTTCCTTAGTTGTGATTGAGTTTTACTGCTATGTCACCCCCATTCGGGGAGTATAAACTGTTTAGAGATATATTGCTAGATAATTGATGACCTAGGACAGCGTTCTACCGCCGACACTGTGGCGTAGGCTGGACGTACCCACGTCTCGTGCCCTTATTCTAGGGTGCGGGTCGTGACACGTTTTTAGTGGTGGCCCATGCAGGTCATGACTACAAGTGTAGTGGTATTCGAATTAGAGTATCACTGCAGCCTGCAGTAGGAAATAGGACATTAGTTTTAAGGTACTCAATCACTTTAGGAAAAATTCTTTTATTGCCATCTAAATCCATATTGTCAGCTGATCCTTTGAATTTTTAACTGTCCGCCTTTGTTATTTCACTTCTTTCTCAGAAATTGATACTCTTGTATGTCTATCTTCAGGATGGTAGAGACTCGATCGCAGCGTGCCATTCATGAGGATGCTATAGAGGGGACTGCTACCTCTCAGCCAGTACAGCGAGGCCAGGGGACTGCAGCTCCTGCCACCTCAACTCGTATTGAGACCTCGGCAGCCGCAACAGGGGGTATGCATCCACCGACTCGGAGGCAGGACCCGGTTATTCCAGAGGATCCCTTCCAGCAGCCACCGCCTATAGGATACGTGGATGCAGCGCAGATGTTCGCGTACTTCCAGCAGTTCATGGACCGGCAGCAGGCTCGACAGGACAGAGGCATGGAGTTGGCCATCACGACAGCCGCAGCTCGACCAGTGGTTCAGCAGCCGAGGACACCGGGGATCGAGCAGTTTCAGAAGATGAGCCCCAGAGACTTTCTGGGGACAGAGGGGATCCTATATGCCGATGAGTGGATCGAGCATATAGAGGAGATCTTCCGCTTGGCCAGGATACCAGCAGATCTTCAGATCGAGGCCGCAGCTAGCCGGATGCGAGATCTTGCTCGCACCTGGTATCAGTCAGACCCCAGGGTGGGGGTACCGGGGCAGACTTGGGAGCAGTTCAAGGGCTTCTTCAAGAAGAGTTCTTCCCAGATTCAGCACTCAGAGCCTTGGAGTCGCAGTTCGAGAGCCTGGTCCAGGGGAGTCTCTCAGTGGAGGAGTACGCCGGGGAGTTTTGCCGCCTCAGCAGGTTTGTGGAGGGCTTGAGCGAGACGACGAAGGCCCAGAGGTTCCGGAAGGGTCTAGTCAAGGAGGTCAAGTCCTTGACCAAGGGCAACCGGGATGTCACGTTCGAGGAGATCTTGACAGGAGCCTTCTTGGCAGAGGATGATCTTGAGCTTAGGCTCAAGAGGGGGAGAGACCCAGTTGGGGACAGCAGCAGCAGCGAAGGCCAGGCCAAGAGGCCCCACTTTCAGCATCAGCAGCTGAGGCAGTTTCAGCCTGCAGCCGATTCAGCAGAGGCCAGTCCATCAGCAGCAGTAGCCGAGACAGCACCAGCAGGGTCAGAGACAGGGTGTTACTTGTGCCTACTGTAAGAAGCCTGGGCACAGTCTTCAATGAGTGCCGGAAGAGGCTGGGCCAGTGCCTGGTGTGTGGCTCAGCAGACCATCAGATGAGGGAGTGTCCGCATAGCACGAGCAGGCCCGGGAGGAGGAGCCAGGGCTCCAGCAGGCCAGCAGAGGGGACCAGCCATGCCGACCCAGCAGCAGAGGTTCGTCCAGCACCAGCAGCAGGCCAGGGGAGGCCAGCAGGGGCGAGCTTTCGTCATGGCAGCTGGAGATGCAGAGGTGATAGGGGAGCTGATTACTGGTTCGATTCTTCTCGACTCCAGTCCAGCTTTTGCATTATTCGATTCCGATGCTTCGCATAGCTTCATATCAGTATCTTCTGAGATTAGACACGGTATCGTAGCTGAATCGTTGCCTAGGACTTACAAGATCACGACCGGGGGTGGCATTATCCTCGTGAGTGATATTTGTAAGGGTCGGAGAGTAGTTTTGGGAGGCCGTGAGTTGGAGGTGAGCCTGCTTGTAATGCCATTGCCGAACTACGATATAGTACTAGGCATGGATTGGTTGAGCAGGCACCACGCCAGTATTGATTGCAGAGAGGATAGAGTTCTTTTCAGAGCGCCGGGGGAGCTAGAGTTCGAGTACTCCAGACGTCAGGCGGATCAGAGCAGCGGAGTCTTCTGTGGAGTCTCGGTCGAGGAGCAGACAATTCTACACCCCTTGATAGCAGATTATATGGATGTTTTCCCAGAGGAGTTACCGGGAATTGCCACCAGACAGAGACATAGAGTTCTCGATAGACTTGGTTCCAGGAGCGGAACCCATCTCTCAGCATGTCTATCGGGTGAACAACAGCGAGCTGGTGGAGCTGAAGAAGCAGGTGGATGAGCTACAGGACAAGGGCTTCATCCGCTCGAGTTCGTCGCCATGGGGTGCACCAGTGTTGTTCGTACCATAGAAGGATGGGTCAGTACGCATGTGTATTGACTATAGGGCACTCAACAACCTCACGATCAAGAACAATACCCACTGCCGCGGATCGACGATCTATTTGACCAGTTGAGCGGAGCTCGAGTATTTTCCAAGATTGATCTGAGGTCAGGATATCACCAGGTGAAGGTGAAGAGGGAGGATATTCCCAAGACCGCTTTCAGGACGCGGTACGGGCAGTTCGAGTTTTTGGTTATACCGTTTGGGCTAACCAATGCACCAGCAGTAGTTTATGAACCTTATGAACAAGGTGTTCCACCAGTATCTGGATCAGTTTGTGGTGGTGTTTATTGACGATATCTTGATATATTCCAAGACTGAGGAGGAACACGAGGAAGCATTTGAGGATAGTGCTGGAGGTTCTCAGGAAGGAGCAGCTTTACTGAAAGCTCTCCAAATGTAAGTTCTTCTTGGATCGGGTGGACTTCTTGGGGCATGTGGTGACTGGAGATGGTATCTCAGTTGACCCCAAGAAGATTGTAGCAGTTGAGGCATGGGCAGCGCCGACTTCAGTTACAGAGATCAGGAGTTTCCTGGGGCTGGCAGGATACTATCGGAGATTCGTAGCAGGATTTCTTCCAGGTTGCAGAACCTTTGACTCGGTTGACCCGGAAGGATGCTGAGTATGTTTGGTCAGAGGAGTGTCAGGCAGCTTTTGATGAGTTGAAGAAGCGGCTGACGACAGCTCCGATTCTGACATTGCCTTCAGGATCAGGTGGTTTCACTATTTATAGTGATGCTTCAGGGAAGGGGCTGGGTTACGTCTTGCAGCAGCATGGGAAGGTGATTGCCTATGCTTCCAGGCAATTGCGTCCCCATGAGAAGAACTACCCTACCCACGACCTGGAGCTGGCAGTAGTGATTTTTGCTCTGAAGCTGTGGAAGCATTATCTGTATGGTGAGAGGGTGGAGATCTTCACAGATCACAAGAGCTTAAAGTATGTGTTCACTCAGAAGGAGTTGAACATGAGACAGCGCAGATGGCTAGAGTTGATGAAGGATTTTGATATCCTACTTCAGTATCACCCAGGGAAGGCCAACGTGGTTGCCGATGCCTTGAGTAGGTATCCGATAGCCATGTGTTTGACCATGGATCGACATTTGCTTGCCAACTTGGAGAGCCTTGGGATTGAGGTGATCGTGCCCTGAGTGCAGATGCAGTTATGGGGGATGCAGATTCAGTCAGACTTGGTGGAGAGGATCAAGTCGGCACAGTTTGAGGACGTTGCTCTGCGGTGTCTCCAGGAGCAGGTTCGAGCAGGATTGCTGGAGGGCGAGTTTTCTCTTGCAGAGGATGGTGCCTTGAGGCATGGTTCCAGATTATGTGTGCCCAGCGGAGATCTCAGGGAGCAGGTTATGCAGGAGGCCCACAGATCTCAGTACTCTATACACCCGGGTGCCAACAAGATGTACCGAGATCTGCGGGAGCATGTTTGGTGGTCAGGAATGAAGCGGGAGGTGGCTCGCTTCGTGGCTAGGTGCTTGGTCTGTCAGCAGGTCAAGGCAGAGAGGTAGAGGCCCGGTGGATTGTTGCAGCCGCTGCCCATTCCCGAGTGGAAATGGGAGCATATCACGATGGACTTCGTTTCAGGATTGCCGCGTACTCCAGGAGGGAAAGACGCAATTTGGGTCATCGTTGACAGGTTGACCAAATCGGCCCACTTCTTGCCATTCAAGGTGGGTACGTCTACAGAGAGGCTGGCGAAGATGTATATGCGGCAGATAGTCAGGATTTACGGAGTTCCGGTCAGCATCGTCTCAGATCGGGATAGCCGTTTTACTTCCCATTTCTGAAGGAGTCTGCAGACCAGCTTGGGCACTCAGCTCAAGTTTAGTGCTGCATACCACCCCCAGACGGACGAACAGTCAGAGCGGACTATTCAGACACTGGAGGATATGCTGCGGACGTGCGTCCTGGACTTTGGAGGTTCCTGGGAGGATCATCTTCATTTGGTGGAGTTTGCCTACAACAATAGTTTCCAGGCCAGCATTGAGATGTCACCTTTCGAGGCTCTGTACGGACGTAGGTGCCGTACACCCTTATCTTGGGATGATGTTGGTGAGCGAGCTTTACTGGGGCCAGAGATGGTTGTTGATGCAGCCGAGAAGGTGAAGCTCATCAGGGACAGACTTCGCATGGCGCAGGACAGACATCGGCACTGGGCCGATGTCCACCGGAGGCCATTGGAGTTTGAGGTACAGATTAGAGTAGGATTAGATTTAGGTTTGTTTGTTTGTGATTTTGATCATGTTTGTTTATTATATTAATTGAGACCTTGCTTGTGATTAGGTCGAAGACCAAGTTTTCTTGAGGATATCTCCGACTCGTGGTACGATACGTTTTGGTGGAGGCGGGAAGCTTAGCCCGCGCTTCATCGGCCCTTTCGTTATCAGCGGGAGAGTCGGTGACGTTGCATATAGGCTAGACTTGCCGCCTGTGCTAGTGGGAGTCCACAACGTATTTCATGTATCACAGTTGAGATGGTACGTGGCTGACCCTAGCCATGTGCTCGATCATTCAGAGATAGAGGTTGGGCCTTCTCTCAGCTATCCAGAGCAGCCAGTAGAGATTCTGGATCGACGGGAGAAGGTTCTGAGGAACCAGGTGATACCCTTGGTGCGCATCGCATGGAGGCATCATTCTCCAGGAGATTCTACCTGGGAGTGGGAGGATGAGATGCGCGAGCGCTACCCTTATCTTTTTGGACCGTGAGGTATGCTTTATATCCTTCTCATCAGTTGTATTTCGCCTTTCAATTTCGAGGACGAAATTCTTTTAAGGAGGGTAGATTTGTCACTACCACATTTCTAGTGTGAGGGTATTTTTGTCATTTTTGGGGTAATTTAAATTTATTAGAATTTATTTGAATTTTTGGGAATTTTTAGGAATTATTTTGGAATTGATTGGTGCTAGTTTTAGACATTGACTCATGTTGACTTAGGAGGCTGTCCTATAGGCTAACCTAGGTCAAGACTACTTGGTTAGGTTAAGAAACCCTAGTATGACCTAAGTTAGTGATTTCAAGCTCATTAGAATTATTTTGAGGGAATTTGGAGTTAGTTTGATCTAGGAATGACTTGTGAAATCACAAGTCATGATCATAACTTAAAACCTTAGAGGCTCAACCCAACCTAGTGAAACCCTAGTCCAACCTCACTTGGCCGTCCACCTTAGCATTCTAGGGATTCCCCTACTATATAATCTCTCCTAAAATCTAGGGCTAGCCTGTTCTTTAGGAATTTATTGCAAGAGAAGAAAGAGGTGAGTCTCCATGTTTAAAAACCCATAGAAAATCCATTGTAGATCCTTTTTCTCCCAAACAAGTTGCATTGAATCCTAATATTACTATTCTTGCTGCTATTTGAGTTTTATTTCAGTTTGAGGTTGTTTTGATTGGATTGGGACATCAAGAGAGGAGCTCACAAAGAGGGGTTTTTCTTGAAAGTTCAACAATAGGTAACTTTCTCATTTCTCCATGGATTTTCGATTTCTCTTCATGATTAGGAAGCCCTAGGGGTCCCCTAAGTGTTTGTATAGGTTTCGTGTCAGGTATCATAGGTTTCGTGTCCGTTCTGGACACGTATCAGAGTCGGCCCTAGGTGTTTGTCGAAATGCCTCAAAGGGCATTTCGATTTGGTTTGTGCAAAGTTTTTAAATAGGAATTAGGGTTTTGATATTGTCTGTGGGTTTCTGGTGTCTGTGCTTGGTTTTCGTGTCGTGTCAGGCCTAGGGAGACACGCGGACACGCGGTGCACACACGCGCGCGCGCGCTTCAGTCTTCCCTTGCTACTCGGGGGCTGTAGCGGACACGACACGTATTGTATTGACACGAGACTTGACACATGGCATCAGGCCATGACTGACACCCCGTGTGTCAAGCCCCATGTGTCCCCATGTCGTGTCGAGGAAGGAAATCGTTTGTGCACGTGTCGTGCACTGTGTGTTTCCAGTGTTCACATATGTGTTCCAGTGTAAACTATTTTAAATGCTTTAAATAATGTTTTTAATTGTTAAATAGTTCTTAACTATTATGTATATCAGTTTCCATTCTAGCTTAGGTTTTGTTTAGGATTTTGGTCTCGAGCATGGATTTTTTGGGTTTTCACTGATACACATTGATACCGATTTGTTCAGTTTTACCCAATACTTTTTCCCTGTTTGATTATGTGTTTCTCAACTGTTGATGTTTCCCACATGTTACTTTTCATATAAACTAAGCTTTTAGATACGATTATAGGCTTTTGATTGTGAGAATAGGATTTTGGCTAGTGTGTGGATTCATTCTAATAGTTGAACTGATATGTTGTATACCTGAGATGGGATGTTCCTATCATTTGAAATCTGAGTTTAGGTTTTGAAATCTGGGATTTCCTCCTGTGGTTGAAACCTGACAATGTAAAGTAAGTGTTAACTGTTTGTTTTGGGCTGAACCTAAAATCACCTGACAATGGTTTGCATTGCTGTTTTTCTGAAAACCTGGAAACACATGGGTATTCACTGTTCTTTTATCCTTTCCTGTTGATTGGCATGAACTGAGATTTCAGCAGTGTTTTAAACTGAAATGGTATTGAGATGTAATCTGAGAAATTCTTTTGGCCTTAAATCTGAGTTAACACATCACACAATCACTTTTCTACACATTTCAGTTCCTGTCACATGTTGTATTACACACACATGTTTATGTGTCTACACACACACACAACACACTCTTGGCTTTCCTCTCTCTCTTTTACTGTTTTTATTGTCCTGCACACTGTTTTTCCCTTGCACACACTCATGTATATCCCATACACACAGTCCTCCCTTCTTCCTTTCATGTACACACATGTAAGACACTTTACACAAATCTGTAAACACTGTTTTCCTGTTCACACAGTCACTTGACACATTGCCTCCCTCACATATACACGACACTTGCCTACCCAATTACACACCCACACACACACAGTCTTTGTCTCTCTCTCTCTCTATATATATGTATATTACCTAGTCTTCTAAATATAGGTTATGTATAGTATGTATACATATGTATGTAATGTATATGTAATATGTAAGGTATTGTATTATGCCTAAATATCTAATGTATGCCATATATACAATATGTGTATATATATATGTTAAGTTTGAATGTAAATAGCTTGTGTTGGTCTTGTGGTATGTAAATACTTACTATAGGCTAGCATGGTTGGGTATAGTCTTGATAGACTATTATAGGCTTTTTAGGGTTTAGCAAGATTGCTAAACCTAGTTTAGGCTAACCTAGTCTTGTTAGGCCTAGTTTGACCATGGTTGACCTAGTTTGACTTCTAGGGTTGACCAGAGTTGACCAAGAGTTGACTTTGGCCTAGATTGACCTAGAATCATGTAGAATGCATAGTAGGACTTCGTTTTACCATTTTGGACTTGTTGTGACTTGTGCTGTTCTGATTAGGAGCCAGACACCACTCCTCGGACAGTACTTTCATATTGGACACTCAGATACTAGGCGAGTACATTCTCTGATCATTTCATATCCTGCTTAAAATTATTTCCTGCAGTAGATTACTTTACTTGTACTGTCACGTTGGTCACACGGATTGGTACTATACGGATCCCTTCTTGAGATGTTATCCTTAGGGAGCATCGGGTACTACATGTTCTGTGCGTTTCACTTACATGTCGTATCACTATGCTTCACAGGTTCTTCGATCACTTGTGACATATACTCTTATGATCACAGAGTCTCCTAGAATCTCTTATCCCATTTACTGGGTATCCTAGAATCTCCTAGAATCCCCATTTTTGGGACTTCCATGTACCACCCTTTGGGGGCTTTGCGGGGAATCATAACATAACTTGGTTGGATCCTTGTGTATTGATTGGGGGTAAGGGGGAGTAGAAGTAGACATGTGAGTAATACCCAAGTAGTATCTTATCAGAATCTCTTCCATAATGTCTTATCAGAATCTCCTATGCCATTTACATGTCTATATTGTACTCTGACACACTAGCCACTGTTAGTCTCTATTTATAGTAGATATTTCTATTACAGCTTTCTCTCTCTGTTTACATACTGCACTTCTTTCAGTACCTGTATCTTACTTTACTGCATGATTATATTTTCTAACCTGCTATGAAACGTTGAGATGTACTGTGCTCGCTCCTGTCCTGACTGGACCTGTTGAAATATTACAGAGGACGAGGAGGAGGCCTGCCTGGACACTTTCTACGGGGCAGCCTTAGATGACACCTACAAGCTGGACCCTCAGGAGGACCCAGCTCTAGCTGAGGATATCACCCCGATTGCCTAGACTAGATTAGTTAGGCTTATCTTCTTTTATATAGTCATGAGACATGTTTTAGCTAGACTTTGTTCTGAGTTCAGAGTTGTATATATTCTTTCATTCTGTATCTGAGACCATGTACTTCTGGATATTTGCTGGGATTATCTTAGACTACTTTTCATCTATTTATTTCCTTGAGTTCTATTTCATGTCGTGCTATCTCTTCCTTAGTTGTGATTGAGTTTTACTGCTATGTCACACCCATTCGGAGAGTATAAACTGTTTAGAGATATATTGCTAGATGATTGATGACCTAGGACAGCGTTCTACCGTCGACACTGGGGCGTAGGCTGGACGTACCCACGTCTCGTGCCCTTATTCTAGGGTGCGGGTCGTGACAACGAGAGAGTACATGACTCATTACTTTGGCAGATTTGTAGTCGGGGTGTGAGTTCAGCGGTACCAGCGGGTACATAACTCATCATGCTGGAATATTTGTAGGTAGGATGTGAGCTCAGCGGTACCAGCGGGTACGTAACTCCTCATTCTGGAAGATTTATAGTCGGGATGTGAGTTCAGCGGTACCTGTGGGTACGTAACTCATCACCTTGGAGGATGTCGTTTCAGACGTAGTATTTCTTTAGGAACTTGCCGTTGATGGGCAACATGAGCAAGTCTCCGTTTTGTTTTGCGAGGCGGTAAGCTCCATTGGAGAATACAGCATCGATGATGAACGGGCCTTCCCACTTTGGCTGGAACTTGCCGGCAGTTTTGTGAGTCATAACCATCGGCCTCCGAACTGCCAGAACGAGGTCGCCCACCTGGAATATTCTGATTTTAACCTTCTTGTTGAAGGCGCCGGAGATACGTGCCTGGAACAGCTCGATTCGTTGTTGAGCTAATAGGTGCTTTTCATCTAGGGCTTCTAACTCTTGTAGTCGACGGTGGTGATTATCATCTGTCGTCAATCGATAGGTGAAAGCGAAGCGGAGTGAAGGGATTTGAGTCTCCAGCGGGAGAACTGCATCACTCCCGTATACCAGAGAAAAGGGTGTGTTCCCGGTGGCAGTCCGTACTGTGGTACGGTACCCCCATAAACATTCACCGAGCTTTTTATTCCAGTCATGTTTGTTTGATGACACGAATTTCTTGAGAAGCTTGATGATTGTTTTATTGAATACTTCCGCCAGACCATTAGCCGCTGGATTGTATGGCGTTGAAGCAATATTCTGGATACGATGTTTGTCGTAAAACCGATAGAAGGCGTGGCATGCCAACTGCGAACCATTGTCGTGGATGATCCTTTGGGGCAGTCCAAAGCAGTAGATAACGTGATGCTTGAGGAAGCTGATCACGTTTGAAGTCTTCACTTCTGCTAGCGGAATGGCCTCCGTCCATTTGGAGAAGTAATCTGTGATTTCGAGTATGAAGCGATGTCCTCGGAACGAAGGCGGAGTGATCGGACCAATGATATCCATTCCCCATGCTTCGAATGGCCAGGATGCCATCGTCGGGTGTAGAAACTCGGATGGCTGGTGGATGAAATCTGCGTGGACTTGACAGGCTTTGCATTTTCTTGCATAGTCTATCGCGTGTGCAACCATCGTAGGCCAGTAGTAGCCCATTCGGCGAAGGCGATCTTGTAGTTTTGGGCCAGGCTGATGGGCCCCACAGATGCCATCGTGAGCTTCATGTACGTCTTTTTCGGCTTCTGTATTTGATAGACATCGAAGCAGTAATCCATCGTACGATCGTCGATATAGTATTTTCGTCTCTGTATCGTAGAAGGATCTGAGGGAACGTATTCTGATAGAGGTGGCTTCCTTCGGATTCTCCGGCAGGTTGCCGTAGACCACGAAGTCAATGAATGGCTGTCTCCAGTCTGGTGCTTCGTCGACCGTCAGAGCGGAGTAACTCTCCACACACTAGACATTATTCCTGGGACAGACCAGCTCACGGCCTATGATGTCAACCAGATGATGAGCGTGATTGGGAATTGCTAAGGAAGCGGCATGACCTGCTAGGGCATCGGCTTCAATGTTTTGGAGCCTGGGGACGTGCTCTATGAAGAACCACTCCAGGGACGAGATGATGTCGATTGCTATTTGGTGGTAGGGGATCATGTCCTTATGGCGAACTTCGTATGAGCCCCGGATCTGGTTGACGATTAACTGCGAATCGCCGTAGGCTTCGACGTTTTCTACCCTAGCTCTTTTTCAAGCCGGAGGCCAATGACCAGAGCGTTGTACTCGGCCACGTTGTTCGAACAGCGCTCCGTGAGGGAATACGTGCGATTGATCACCAACCCGGTGGGAAAAACCAGTACTATTTCGACTCCAGCGACGATATTGCCCTTGGGCCCGGTTCTAGAAGCACCATCGAAGAACATTCGCCATATGGTATCATGGGAGGCCATGTTTGAATTAGTGACCTCGTCTGGAATCTTTTCGTCTATTTTGGTTGACTCCGAACCCGGATGAGTTGCTAAAAAGTCTGCCAGAGCTTGACCTTTAACAGCCTTTTGTGGTACGAAGATCATGTGGTAGGGGGATAGTAATATCGCCCAAGTAGCGAGGCGAGAGCTGAGTGCAACTGGTTTAGTCATGAGGACCCTGAGGGGGTTGACTCTTGATATGACATAGATGGTCTGTCCCGTGACGTACTGTCGCGTCTTCTGAATGGCGAAAACCAGAGCGAGGCACTCTTTCTCTACGGCAGTATATCGGTGCTCCGGCCCCATCATCATTCGACTGAGGTAATATATGGCTTGTTCGTGGCCTGTCTCGTTGTTTTGTGCTAGCAGAGCACCGAGAGAATGTTCTATTGCTCGTACATAGAGCAAGAATGGTCTTCCAGCGATCGGGGCTACCAGGACTGGAGGGTTCGTCAGATATTCTTTGATGCTGTCGAAGGTGCGCTGGCATTCTTCATCCCATACAAATGAAACGCCTTTCTTCATGAGGTGGGTGAATGGCTGGCATCGTCCGGAGAGGTTAGAGATAAACCTCCTGATGTAGGCTAGCCTCCCTTGAAGGCCTCAGAGTTTACGGAGATTTCTCGGGGGACCCATCTCCATGATTGCCTTCATTTTCTCAGGGTTGACGTGGATACCCTGAGAGGTAATAATGAAACCCAAGAACTTCCCGCTGGATACGCCTAAGAAGGATTTTGTGGGATTTATTTTCAAATTGTGCGCTCGCATCAGGTCGAACACTATCCTCAGATCATATAGATGATCTTCCTTAGAGCGGCTTTTAACGGCGATGTCGTCGATGTAGCATTCCACTGTCTTACGCAAGTGGTCTCTAAAGATAATGCTCATGGCTCTTTGATAGGTGGCGCCATCATTCTTTAAACCGAAAGGCATAACTGTGTAGCAGTAGGTGTCAATTGGTGTTCGTAATGATGTATGTTTTTCGTCGTCAGGAAACATCTTGATCTGGTTGTACCCCGAGAAACCATCCATGATTGACATACGCTCAAAGCCACAGGTGTTGTCGATCATGATGTCTGTTATAGGGAGAGGGAACTCGTCCTTAGGACATGCCTCATTCAGATTGCGAAAGTCGATACAGATTCGAATCTTTCTACTCTTCTTGAGGACTAGTACTATGTTGGCGACCCAGTTAGGATGCTGTTCCTCGTGAATGAAGCCGCTGGCTATTAGTTTGTTTACCTTGGCTTCAATGGCATTCATGACGTCAGGACAGAATCGACGTTGCTGTTGCTTGACTGGTTTCGCGTCCGAACGGATGTTGAGGTTGTGAAGTACAATCTCAGGGTCCAGTCCTGGCATATCTTCGTAGCTCCAGGCGAACACGTCGATGTATTCTCTGACGAGTTGTAGTAGTAATTCTCGCTCTTCGTCTGTCAGATTCTTGCTGACGAAGATAGGCTTTGGAGAGGACTCATCGCCGAGATCGACTTGTACAACCTCGTCCTCGGTGGGAGGCTCTCTTTGTTCGAACCGCTTCTCCTACTGCGCATCTAGTTGTTGTACCCAGGGCTCGAGCTCTAGGAGTTGGGAATGTCTTCGTCTTCTTCGTAGGCATCGGCAAGTGCCATATTGACGGACCAGACTGTCCTGAGCATGTCTCCGATGCCGACATCTGAATCAAAAGTGGGTGATCTGGTTGAGTGTGAATGCCAGTCGTATTCTTCGTCTGAGCTTTCAGGTGTCGTCGCAGGCGTGACATAACCGAGCCCACATCTAGTTTTGCTGTAATAATCTCGTAGTTTCCCAGCAGGGGCCGGCGACTGTAAGGGCAACCGCCATCCGGTGCCGTAGTTTAAGCCTGGTGTAGTTTCCAGATCATATCCTTGTTTTTGCATAAGATACTTGGACTAAGAACTATACAGATAAAGGGACAATCTCCCGACGTCAGGTTCGGGCTCAACTTTTTCTATCTTGAAGGGCTGTGGATCGTTCCTCCGGCCGAAGATGATTGGGTGATCGTCTCCCTTGATTATGCGGTAAGCGTCTTCCACTGGAGTAAGTTGGTTCGCGGTGTAGACATTTGTCACTTGTGTGTGCAGGTGAGTGCCTATACCGTGTTCCATAGCATACATTGTACATAGCTTATTAAGCTCGAGATAATTCAAAGATAGCTCTTTATTGATGAAGTAAGGTATCTTTTCCAGTGGGATTACATCATCTGCGGATAGAACATCAGTGTAAGCAGCCACGTACTTGGCCAGCTCTGATTCTTCTTCAGCCACCCCCTGCGTAAATGCAGACTGAGAGGATGATTTGGGCAACTTGATTATCAGGGGCTCCATGGGTGGAGCAGAACGCGGAGTTATTGGCGTACTAGCCACCCCCGGCTTGGTGTTCGGTGCCAAGTGGGGAGTTTTTGGCTGGCTAGCAGTCCCTGGCTTAGTTCTCAGTTGCCGATTCATCCTGGAAAGACGAATTATCATCGGCTTGACAGAGGGATTGAGCTCCCCTGTTTGTTGTTGGCTAGCTTTTGGCAGCCTGATTGTCAGTGGCTCCGTCGTGGGTCTTGGCGCTTGGCCCGACCTTGGCAGTCGGATTATCAACGGTTCCTCTTGTGCAGAGAGGCTAATTGCGTCCTTACGCAGAGTGGCTGTAAGGGGTGCAGTTATGCCAGGCTTGCGGGCTTGTAGGTGGATCGTCAGAGGTTCTTCTGATCCGGTTGCCACCTCAGTTTGAGCTTGAGTGTCTCCTTCGGCAAGATGCTTCTTCGATTTCTCGTATAAGCATGAATCTGAGTCGTAGGATTCGACCCCTTTGAAAGGATTGATGTCGACAAATTCTATCCTCACAAGGTCGTGCTTGTCGACTTACTTGAAGCACTGGTGCAGTGTAGAAGGCACGATCATGTAATCGTGTATCCAAGGACGCCCCAGGAGAATGTTGTAGAAGTATTCGTATCTATGACATAACAGGTTACTTCTGACTGAAGGTCGCCGATTTGGCACTTTAGGCGAATCTTTCCGATCGGGTAGCTCCTGCCTGAATTGAAACCGCTGATGGCGGTGCTTGTCGGCGTTAGGCGGTGCATTGGGATGCGCAGATGATGTAGCAGGCTCTTCGGGATGATGCTTATGGAGGACCCGGGGTCAATGTGCATCTGATCGACCTTGATATCACCAATGTACCCAGTATAATACAGAGGGCGATCGTGCAAGTTGGTCTTGATAAGCATATCCTGCGGAGTGAAGACAATGTTTGGCATTGACCCCGTGTAAGCGCTGTTCTGGAGATCTGCCGGCAAGTCCTCCCGGGTGAGATTGGGTTGTGCCAGATATGCGTCGGCATTCTGGAGTGCCTCGCTTATTGCGACACGAACATCCTTGGAGAGTCTCAGGAGTTCGTATAGCGATAATTTGGCCGATGTGTTGGCCAGTTTGGCCAAGATATCGAAGTTGTAGGGCTTCTCCAGCCCATGAGGCGTTTCCCTTCGGAGCGGTTTGTCGAAGCGAGTCTCCTTCGGCCTAGGCTTGTCGGTCGTTGAAGGCTGCGAAGGACCTGGAGAATCAGCGGCTGTCGGCTGATGGTCTTCAGCTGAG
This sequence comes from Iris pallida, assembly GCA_029216955.1. Classification (NCBI taxonomy): domain Eukaryota; kingdom Viridiplantae; phylum Streptophyta; class Magnoliopsida; order Asparagales; family Iridaceae; genus Iris; species Iris pallida. The sequence continues at coordinate 29,233 of JANAVB010021372.1, forward strand.
CTACCCGGTGGAGTTTTGGTTTGTGCGCCGGAGCGGGTAACAACAGCAGTAGCTTCTTCGACCTCTATCGAGATCGTGCGACATGATTTGACTTTTCCATTCTTCTTCTTGCTGGTGGCGGGAGGTGCGGACAGAGTCACCTCAGGTACCGGGTCCGGATGGACCCACATGATCTCCTCCGTGATGTGGTGAGGGGCACTAGACCCGCAGCTTGGTCTCGGGGAGGTGGAAGGTTAGAGACCTCCATCTTTTCTCTGGAGACGGGTACTACTCCATCTTGAGTCTTTGTCGGAGGGAAGCTGCCAAATTGTACTGACACCATGTTGGCTGCCACGGTCACTTCTACGAAATCAATGGCCAAGGCATTAGAATCGATGAGATGTATGATGTATCGCTTCAGCTGATAGCAGTCTTGTGTAGCATGGTGAACATAGCGATGGTAATGGCAGTACTTGGGACTCTCCATATCTGCAGGACGGGGCTCACGCCTGGAAGGAGGGAGCTGAATTCATCCTCCTTGGATGAGCATGTCTAAGATGGGTTTAACATGGCCATCCTCGAAGGAGTAGGTCATCTGAGGCCATTGCTTTTCTGCCGGCTTTGGTTCGGGCTTTGGGGCTTTGTCGGCTACCATAGCCTGCTTGCCCTTGTTGTCTCGGTTGTTAGAGGAATTACCACCGTTGTTGTTGTTGACGTTAGGGCGTTTGCCCTTGTCTTCCCCATCCGAGATGTGTAACCCCAGTTAGCGGGCTTTTTTCACCTTGTCTTCTGCGCTAGTGGCACTGATGATGAACGTCTTCCAATCCCTGAATTGGCTTTCGTCCATCCAGAGGCTGATTGTAGGAAGTAGTCTCTTTTGGCAAATTTCATTCAAGGAAGAATCAGGGTTGCCGGAAGGCAGCTCCATCGCGGTTTGATGGAACCGCTCGATATAGTTTTTTGTTAGCTCCTTTTCTCCCTGAACAACGTCCATGAGAGTGGACATTGTCACGTCTTGTCCTACTTCATAGAACCTCTCCAGGAACATGCGTTTGAAGCTGGTGAAGGAGTGGATGCAATTGTCCGGCAAGTTGCGGTACCAGTCGAAGGCGACCCCTTCCAAGGCTCCGATGAACAACCGCGTAAGGATGGCGTCGTCATGGGGCAGATGGTCGGTTGTGACTTCTAAGTAGGTGATGTACCTGCTTGCAGATGTCTTCCCATCATATGGATTGATGTGGAATGTTTTATACTTTGGTGGGAAGGGAACATCTCTCCACGCGGCAGGATATGGTTGTCGTACCCTGAGGTCCTGGAAAGTTTCTCGTGCTTGAAACATGGCTCGGAGCTCTTGGACCTCTCTTCTTGCTTCCCTGGCCTCGTCTGCAGCGGTAGGGGCCAATATTTCAGGAGGATTATCACCCAGGTTTGGTGCAGCTGAGTTCGAGTCCGCATTGGGACCCACGCTTGTTTGGCCAGGTATCCTTCCTTGCAGAGTGGGAATGGCCGCCTTGATCTCGTCCACAGACTTGACTAAAGCATGCAGTATGGCCTCCATAGTATTGATGCGTTGGCGATCACTGGGACCCTCTTGGTTGTTGTCCGTCATGAATATCGTCCTTATGTGGTGAGAGGTGGAAGGGACGGTAGAGGACGTGCCCTCTGAGTCGTACCCTCACACGGAGAAGTCGTCAGGGTATGTGGGAATGTTCTCTTTTGGTTCAGACTCAGAAAGGGTGGTACCCCCAGCTTCAGAGCTTGCCTCGTCTTGAGAGTTATGGACTTCCTCGGGGACGCCAGGATTTGCTACGTCCGGACTATCCTCTTGGAATACTGGATTGTCGTGGATATTTGGAGGAGTGCTACCCCCAGCTCCAGTGTCTCCAAGTGTGGACGACGAATCCCCAAGTGTGCAAGATTTCGTCTTTGAGCGGGTCCCTTGGTAAACTCCTCCTGCAGCGGTGGTAGACAACCGTTTAGAAGAAAGTCTCTTGGTCACGCCGGTTGAAATTTTTGGGCTGGAGGCATTTGTTTTTGTCACGCCCCAGAACCAGAATACTGGAGAGCGAGGGCAGACATAGCCAGCTACGTATATTGAAATGGATTCCATCTCGCTATACGGTCACGGCTGTCTAGATACATGAGGGTTTAACTACAAGCCAACAGTCTCCTATGGTCATGAACAAGCCTAGTGTCTCAATCATCAGCAAGTAAGTAAATGTTACAAGATGTATGATCATTAAATATACAATAATAAGGCGTCCCAAATATTACATATTCAGCTGATCATGAAGCTAGTCGTTACAAAATGTGAGGACTAGCAAGAGTTTAGTCATACATAATCAACCCTAGGATTTGTTAATCATGTTACAGCCCGTAGGCAGACAGTAAGTAAAGTGCAATCGAGCTAAACAGGTGCTCGTCGGCTAAACGCCTTAAAAGAATATTTTTACAATAGAGTGGGAGAGCCAAAAATAACCCACTCGTTGCCAGGGTTCCGTCTAGTGGCCACCATCTGGCTGGAAGGTCAGTAGATCCTCTGGAGCTGCTCCGAAATCTGGCCATACAAAACCAGCTGGGTCAGATCCCAGAAAGAGCAAGTGCCACAAAGGAAGATTCACTTAGGAACTAAAACCAGCAATCAGCACAGGATATAAATAAAAGTAAGAACTGGGAATAAAGAAAATACATCAGGATGATATACGACGAGATAACCATGGAACTATTCAGATAACCAGGTTACAACCCGTAAACTAAACAAGGACCGGGGTTGTAACCCTTCGTCTGAACAGAACTTGGAATTCTCACCATTTATCGGTAAAATAAATACAGGCATTCTGGTTATGCAGTAATCTGGAACAGGATCAGGACAAGACTAGACTGGTTAGACTCCATCCAATCATTTCTCGGCCAAGCAAGAACTACGGCTTGATACTTTAATTAACTAGGGTTGTCACAAGCCTAATTACTAACAAGATGCAGTGAGATTATTCCACAGCCACAAGCCCTGCAGACCATCCAGGTTACCCAGGTCGAAATTAGTGGTTGAATACAGGTGGGTACATCGTCCAGGAAACGCATGTACCCTTAAGTAGCTTGAAGGGTGCAACACATGACAGTGTGCTGGAAATGTGCCCTACTCGACGGCAGGCTACAGATCCCAAGTGCGCCCAGGTAACGGGATTGCCTGTAGCTGGGAGATCTCTTCATGACTACTGTATTAATCTAGTTATTAGCCTTAGTCCATTTTAGTAGGTACTCCTGACCCTGGTACTCAGGAGTCCCCTCCTAGACATGATGCAAGACAGGACTGGATTATTTGTACAAGCACAATCGCCCACGGTGTCCAGGTTAAGTTATACAGGTCATATCATGTCAGGTAGCCGTCGCAACAGCTATTCGAGATAATCATGCCAGGTTTATCATGTCAAGTGTACTTGTCAGGAGTGTGCCACGACGGGCCACTATCATGTCAGGTTGGTCATGTCAGGAGTGCACCACTACGGGTCACTGTCGTGTTATGCTGGTTCCTAGTCATACCATGACATGTACAATAGTCATTCCAAACATATTAAGTAAAATCAAGTTCATGACAAAAGGCGTAAGGATATAAAATGGGCGTAAAATGTCTAATAAAATTTCAATATACAGGGCCATAGAAGAGCCATACGGCTAAGGCATATGCGGCCAGGAGAGAATAAGACACATGCGGCTCAACTATGAGAGCGCATGCGGCCAGGGCCGCTGGATCTCATGCGGCCAAGTTTAGGAGGGCGCATGCGGTTCCAAAAGAAATGGGTCTCATGCGGCTGGAAGGTGAACAACCCATGCGGCTAGGCTAGAAAAAGTCCATGCGGCTGGAAGTGCAGGGGCACATGCGGTCAGGAAACCAATTCCCATGCGGCCAGGAAGAAATGGGGCGCATGCGGCCAGGGAGGTGATGGCACATGCGGCTCCAAGATGTTGGGCCTCATGCGGCCAGCGGAAGAGTGGCTTCATGCGGCTGGGGGAGGGCAAGCTCATGCGGCTAGGAAGGAGTGCAAGTTCATGCGGCTCAAGAAGATGGGCGCATATGCGGCTCGGGGAGCAATGCCTATGCGGCCAGACTGGTCACGGGCCTATGCGGCCAGGAAATGAAGGGGCTGCATGCGGCCAGGGAGTTCAGAACTTATGCGGCTGGGAGGTTCGACTCTCATGCGGTTCAAGAACCTTCAGTCATGCGGCTGAATAGAACACTTGCCGCATGAAGTATTCATGCGGTCAAGTCAAGCACTGTTCATCTTCTCCAAAATTTCAGAGAAGAAGAACACCATGAGAGCCAAGTCCTCAAGCTCCATAACTCCATCATCCGGAGCCTAAATCCGAACTTCCATAGGTCAAAATGGGGTAGAACGAAATTCTCTACAACATGGAACCATCAAAACTAGGAAATAACAAGATTAAATAGATCAAAACCCAAGAAATCCGAAAATAATGTAAACTTAGATCTACAAGAATCTAGCCATGGAAATTAGAAAAGCCAAGTACTAAAGTGTTTTATAATGTAGTAAAGAAGAGAATGGAGCAATAAAATCAGAGTTCCTCCATGAAGCAAGTTGCACTTGCCTAGACCTCTCTCTTCTCTCTCTGGTAGGTAAGAAGTAAATGAGGAAGAAGAAGATGATTAATGAAGAGAGAGAATAGAGAGAATGGATTAATAAATACAAATGGTGGTGGTAGGTAGGGGGTTCACATTGGTTCATATTAAACCAAAGAAAACCGACCCAAGCCGAACCAAGCCAAGAAATAACCAAGCCAAGATGCAAGCTAAAAAAGGAATCATGCAATACAGAATAAAATACGTACACGTATTCCAGAAATACGTAATACGGACCACAGGCATTACAACTCTACCCACCTTAAAAGAATTCCGTCCTCGGAATTTAATCAAGAGGCTAGAGGAGCAATAACAAGCTACATTAATCACATGCAAGCTATAACTAGGCAGACAATCACTCATTCAAGCAAGGAATCGAAGGCATGAGGCATAAGAAAGACATTATACCTCACGAGTCAAACAAGTCGGGATATCGCGATCGGATATCATCCTCACGCTCCCACGTTGACTCCCCCAAAGAGTGATGAACCCAAGCAACTCGGACTAACTTGATAGTCTTGTTCTTGAGGATCTTCTCTCTCCGGTCCAATATAGACACGGGCCTCTCCTCATACGAAAGGTTGGTACCAACAACCAATTCCGAATGATCTAGGATATGGCTCGGGTCTGGGATATACCGTCGTAATTGGGATACATGGAACACGTCATGCACCTCGCTTAGCGACGGCGGAAGAGCGAGACGATAGGACACATCTCCTACTCGCTCCAGAATGTCGAACGGTCCTATATACCTAGGACTAAGCTTTCCCCGGACGCCGAAACGAATGACGCCACGGTTAGGCGAAATCCTCAGGAATACATGGTCACCGACCGAAAACTCTAGAGGGCGCCGATGAGAATCGGCCCAATGGCGCTGGCGATCTTGAGCAACTCGAAGGTGATCTCGAACTCTTCTGACCACTTCAACTGTCTGAGCGATCATTTCTGGACCAAGCATCTGCACTTCCTACCATACAGTGCCTCGAACGGTGCCATCTGGATACTGGCCTGGAAACTATTGTTGTACGAGAATTCCACCAGGTGCAAGTGATCTTCCCATGAACCACCGAAGTCAAGTGTACAGGACCGCAACATGTTTTCAAGAGTCTGGATCGTGCGCTCCGACTGGCCATCATTCTGCGGGTGATATGCTGAACTGAACTGGAGACGAGTTCCCAAACTCTCCTGCAGGCTACGCCAAAAGCGCGACGTAAACCTTGAATCTCTATCCGAGGTGATACTGACTGGCACTCCGTGCAATCTGACAATCTGCCGGAGATATATCTCTGCTAACTGAGCCGTCGACTGACCAACTCTGAATGGAAGAAAGTGAGCCACCTTCGTGAGCCGATCAACTATAACCCAGATAGCATCCCTACCAGCTGGGGATCTAGGTAATCCGGTCACGAAATCAATGGTCACATGCTCCCACTTCCATTCTGGAATCGGCAAGGGCTGAAGAAGTCCAGCCGGTCTCTGATGTTCAGCCTTGACTTGTTGGCAAACCAAACATCGAGAGACAAACCAAGCTATCTCCCGCTTCATGCCATTCCACCAGAAGTGCTGACGGATATCTCGGTACATCTTCGTACTGCCAGGATGGATGGAATACTGAGAACTGTGCGCCTCTGACATGATCTCCTGCCTGATATCTCCACTGGGTACACAAAGACGTTTCCCAAGTCGAAGTGTACCGTCCTCATGAATGCATAACTCTGGTCTTCGTCCTGCCTCACACTCTGCCCTGAGTCGCTGAAGCTTGGAATCTGCTGACTGCGCCATCCGAATCCTCTCGACTATAGTGGATTGTACTTGCATGCTGGCCATCAATGCCACACTGGAAGGGAGAACAACTTCTATACCCATCTTCTGAAGATCTGCTAACAGCTCTGGCGTGCTGTTAGGAAATAAACTCCCGCTCTCCTGCTCAATGCATCCGCAACAACATTGGCCTTCCCAGGATGATACTGCAGGTTGACATCATAATCTACAAGAAGCTCCAGCCACCTTCTCTGACGCATGTTAAGATCCTTCTGGGTGAAAACATACTTCAGACTCTTATGGTCGATAAAAATCTCCACCCTATCTCCATATAAATAGTGCCTCCACAACTTAGGTGCAAACACCACTATTGCCAGCTCCAAGTCATGGGTTGGGTAATTCCTCTCATGATCACGAAGTTGTCGTGACGCATAAGCTATTACCTTCCCATGCTGCATCAAAACACATCCTAAGCCTCTGCCTGAAGCATCACAATATACTGAGAATCCTCCGGTCCCATCTGGAAGCGTGAGAATAGGAGCTGTTATCAGGCCTCGCTTCAACTGCTCAAAAGAACTCTGACACTCCGCTGTCCAAGCAAACTGTGCATCCTTGCAGGTCAACTGGGTCAATGGCGCTGAAATTCGAGCAAAATCTGATACAAACCGCCGGTAGTAGCCGGCCAATCCAAGAAAACTACGAACCTCTGCAACTGTGCTGGGCACTGGCCATGACTCAATGGCCACAATCTTCTGGGGATCCACTTCTACTCCTCCTCGAGCGATGATATGACCCAAGTACGAAATACGATCGAGCCAGAACTCGCATTTACTGATCTTGGCATATAACTGGTGCTCTCTGAGAGTCTGAAGAACTATACGGAGATGCTGCTCATGCTCCGCATCACTCTTGCTATAGACCAGGATGTCATCCAAGAACACAATCATAAACTGATCCAAGTAAGGCATGAAGATGCGATTCATGAGGTCCATGAATACTGCCGGCGTATTGGTTGCTCCAAAAGGTATAACAAGGAACTCCCAATGCCCATATCTCGATCTAAAAGCTGTCTTCGGGATGTCCTGCTCTCTGACTCTGATCTGATGATAACCTGAGCGCAAATCAATCTTCGAGAATACTGAAGCCCCCTTGAGTTGATCAAATAAGTCATCTATCCTCGGAAGAGGGTATCTGTTCTTGATTGTCACGGAGTTCAAGGTACGATAATCAACACATAACCTGGACGTACCATCCTTCTTTTTCACAAGAAGCATCGGGGCTCCCCAAGGTGATCCACTAGCACGAATGAATCCCTTGGCTCGAAGTTCTTCAATCATCCTGTACAATATCTCCAACTCTGACGGCGCCATCCTGTAGACTCTCTCTGACACTGGGGCTGTCCCGGGAATCAAGTCTATAGTGAACTCGATCTCCCGCTCTGGAGGCATACCTGGTAGCTCTTCTGGGAACTCATCCACTATCCTGGGCAACTGCACTGCTGTTACTGCCATCCGTAATATCGGAGGAGAAGGCTCAACTTCACCTCGGGAAAAGGAAAACTCTGGCTCGCCTGGAATGCTAAAAACAACCCTGCCAACATGGCAGTCTATCCTAGCATACTGGTTCCTCAACCAATCCATCCCTAGGACCACATCATAATCGGCCATCGGGAACTCTATCAATCTAGCGGGGAACTCTCTACCGCTAACTACGATCCGACACGAGGAAAACACTCTATCTACTCCCACAAGTCCATTACCAGTAAGTATATTGAGCCTTACTGATAATGACTCGGGCTCCAATCCTACCCGTGTCGCGAATCGTGCAGACATAAATGAATGCGATGCACCAGAATCAAATAAGGCTGAAGCTGGAAATGAGTTGACGAGAATAGTACCTGCCACTACCTCTCCTGGTGCCAATCCTTCCTCTGCGGTCATCACCATAGCATGACCATGCCCTCGGGGTGCTGGTCCCCTCTGCTGGAATCCTCGCTGCCTGCTCTGACTCAAGGCTTGGGCTTGAACATGCTGCTGGGGGTTCTGCTGCTGGAACATCTGGGACTGAGGCGGCAAGGGCCTCGGTAATGGGTACTGCTGCTGCTGGACCGGTGCTGGTCCTCTCACCGAAGAGCTAGAAAGGTTGGACGATGATGAACCACCCCGGTTCGGGCAGGACCCAACCCTATGGTCTGGTGCTCCACAAACCAGACACAATCCCTGTGCCCTACGACATTCTGCCACTACATGGCCTGGCTTCCCACAATGAGAACATCCCACTGCGGAAGACTGCTTCTGCTTTGCTGTTGCTGCTGAGGGTACGTCGGGGTGGAATGCTGAACCGACGTCACTGAGGCCGCCCGCCTCGGAGCTCCAATGGTCAAGGCCCTGGCTGCCGGGGCTGGTGCTGAAGACTGATTCATCTGGCCGTGAGATCTCTTTCGACCTCCGGTCCTATCCACAATCCTCTGGGAGGTATACTCATGCCTCCGGGCTGCTCTCAAGACTGCATCAAAAGTCTGATGCTCAAACTGCTCAACTGCCAATAAGATCTCTAGGTGAAGCCCCTGCTGGAACCGCTGGGCTCTATCATACTCGGTTGCCACCAAGGTGGGAGCAAACCGACTGAGTCTCGAAAACTCGGCCGCATATCCATCGACCGTCCTGCCTCCTTGCTTCAGATTTGTGAACCTCGTCTGCAGATCGTACCGAGCCACGGCATCGAAATACTTGGTCTGGAATCTCTCTCTGAACATCGCCCAAGCAATAGGTGCTGCTAATCCAACGGCCTGAGCTACCCACCAGCTGCGGGCAAGATCTAACAACTGCAGGCGCACAACTGCCACCTTCTCGTTCTCTGGAGTCCGGGCTGCTTCTAGAACCACCTCTGTGTCCTGAAGCCATGCATCTGCCGCAATAGCATCTTCACTACCGTCGAAGAAAGGAGGGTTCAAGCGCTTGAAGCTGTTGGCCGCGCTGTTACCCTGATGACCTCCTCTGGTCAAAGCATCCGCCACTGCTTGTTGCAAGGCATCTCCACGACGATCTTGAGAAGCTATCAAGGTCCTGACGAGTCCTACTAATGTGCCATCATCAGGTTCGGCAGGCTGAACTGGCTGAACTGGGGGCTCTTCTCCAATAGGCTCGACCCTGGAGGCTACTCCGGAGTGCTGGACTTGATCTCCGGGTTGCTGCTGGTCCGCGGGAGGTGCTCCGCCTTGCTGGCCGGCAGGACCACGAACAATGCCACTGAAGAAGACGACATAGGGAACAATAAGGAAGGACCAGGACAGATCAACGATATAAGCACATGATCAGGACAAGAATCCAGGGATTCAGAAGATACGAGCAGAGATCAAGGACAAATACTGATTGAGACATCTATTCGGTAAACCCTCACATATCTTGATTTACAAGACCTGCATGGGCCACCACTTAAACCATGTCATGCCCCAGAACCAGAATACTGGAGAGCGAGGGCAGACATAGCCAGCTACGTATATTGAAATGGATTCCATCTCGCTATACGGTCACGGCTGTCTAGATACATGAGGGTTTAACTACAAGCCAACAGTCTCCTATGGTCATGAACAAGCCTAGTGTCTCAATCATCAGCAAGTAAGTAAATGTTACAAGATGTATGATCATTAAATATACAATAATAAGGCGTCCCAAATATTACATATTCAGCTGATCATGAAGCTAGTCGTTACAAAATGTGAGGACTAGCAAGAGTTTAGTCATACATGATCAACCCTAGGATTTGTTAATCATGTTACAGCCCGTAGGCAGACAGTAAGTAAAGTGCAATCGAGCTAAACAGGTGCTCGTCGGCTAAACGCCTCAAAAGAATATTTTTACAATAGAGTGGGAGAGCCAAAAATAACCCACTCGTTGCCAGGGTTCCGTCTAGTGGCCACCATCTGGCTGGAAGGTCAGTAGATCCTCTGGAGCTGCTCCGAAATCTGGCCATACAAAACCAGCTGGGTCAGATCCCAGAAAGAGCAAGTGCCACAAAGGAAGCTTCACTTAGGAACTAAAACCAGCAATCAGCACAAGATATAAATAAAAGTAAGAACTGGGAATAAAGAAAATACATCAGGATGATATACGACAAGATAACCATGGAACTATTCAGATAACCAGGTTACAACCCGTAAACCAAACAAGGACCGGGGTTGTAACCCTTCGTCTGAACAGAACTTGGAATTCTCACCATTTATCGGTAAAATAAATACAGGCATTCTGGTTATGCAGTAATCTGGAACAGGATCAGGACAAGACTAGACTGGTTAGACTCCATCCAATCATTTCTCGGCCAAGCAAGAACTACGGCTTGATACTTTAACTAACTAGGGTTGTCACAAGCCTAATTACTAACAAGATGCAGTGAGATTATTCCACAGCCACAAGCCCTGCAGACCATCCAGGTTACCCAGGTCGAAATTAGTGGTTGAATACAGGTGGGTACATCGTCCAGGAAACGCATGTACCCTTAAGTAGCTTGAAGGGTGCAACACATGACAGTGTGCTGGAAATGTGCCCTACTCGACGGCAGGCTACAGATCCCAAGCGCGCCCAGGTAACGGGATTGCCTGTAGCTGGGAGATCTCTTCATGACTACTGTATTAATCTAGTTATTAGCCTTAGTCCATTTTAGTAGGTACTCCTGACCGTGGTACTCAGGAGTCCCCTCCTAGACATGATGCAAGACAGGACTGGATTATTTGTACAAGCACAATCGCCCACGGTGTCCAGGTTAAGTTATACAGGTCATATCATGTCAGGTAGCCGTCGCAACAACTATTCGAGATAATCATGCCAGGTTTATCATGTCAAGTGTACTTGTCAGGAGTGTGCCACGACGGGCCACTATCATGTCAGGTTGGTCATGTCAGGAGTGCACCACTACGGGTCACTGTCGTGTTATGCTGGTTCCTAGTCATACCATGACATGTACAATAGTCATTCCAAACATATTAAGTAAAATCAAGTTCATGACAAAAGGCGTAAGGATATAAAATGGGCGTAAAATGTCTAATGAAATTTCAATATACAGGGCCATAGAAGAGCCATACGGCTAAGGCATATGCGGCCAGGAGAGAATAAGACACATGCGGCTCAACTATGAGAGCGCATGCGGCCAGGGCCGCTGGATCTCATGCGGCCAAGTTTAGGAGGGCGCATGCGGTTCCAAAAGAAATGGGTCTCATGCGGCTGGAAGGTGAACAACCCATGTGGCTAGGCTAGAAAAAGTCCATGCGGCTGGAAGTGCAAGGGCACATGCGGCCAGGAAACCAATTCCCCTGCGGCCAGGAAGAAATGGGGCGCATGCGGCCAGGGAGGTGATGGCACATGCGGCTCCAAGATGTTGGGCCTCATGCGGCCAGCGGAAGAGTGGCTTCATGCGGCTGGGGGAGGGCAAGCTCATGCGCCTAGGAAGGAGTGCAAGTTCATGCGGCTCAAGAAGATGGGCGCATATGCGGCTCGGGGAGCAATGCCTATGCGGCCAGACTGGTCACGGGCCTATGCGGCCAGGAAATGAAGGGGCTGCATGCGGCCAGGGAGTTCAGAACTTATGCGGCTGGGAGGTTCGACTCTCATGCGGCTCAAGAACCTTCAGTCATGCGGCTGAATAGAACACTTGCCGCATGAAGTATTCATGCGGTCAAGTCAAGCACTGTTCATCTTCTCCAAAATTTCAGAGAAGAAGAACACCATGAGAGCCAAGTCCTCAAGCTCCATAACTCCATCATCCGGAGCCTAAATCCGAACTTCCATAGGTCAAAATGGGGTAGAACGAAATTCTCTACAACATGGAACCATCAAAACTAGGAAATAACAAGATTAAATAGATCAAAACCCAAGAAATCCGAAAATAATGCAAACTTAGATCTACAAGAATCTAGCCATGGAAATTAGAAAAGCCAAGTACTAAAGTGTTTTATAATGTTGTAAAGAAGAGAATGGACAATAAAATCAGAGTTCCTCCATGAAGCAAGTTGCACTTGCCTAGACCTCTCTCTTCTCTCTCTGGTAGGTAAGAAGTAAATGAGGAAGAAGAAGATGATTAATGAAGAGAGAGAATAGAGAGAATGGATTAATAAATACAAATGGTGGTGGTAGGTAGGGGGTTCACATTGGTTCATATTGAACCAAAGAAAACCAACCCAAGCCGAACCAAGCCAAGAAATAACCAAGCCAAGATGCAAGCTAAACAAGGAATCATGCAATACAGAATAAAATACGTACACGTATTCCAGAAATACGTAATACGGACCACAGGCATTACAGTTTTCTTCCCTCTTCCACTGCCAGGAATCTTTAGGGACAGAATTGCAGGAGGTGACGAGGAGCACCTCATCTTCTGAGCTCGGGCGTCGCAACCGTTAGAAGACGGACCGTTGGCCTGCTTGTGCTACTGCCTTATTGCAGCAGTAGTTGACAATGACTTGGGTGCAGTGATGTCCGTGGGAGGATTCCTTGCACACCGAGGCCTCTTTTCTTTCCTTACGTTTGTGGAGGATAACCTCACGCAAGTCAGATGGGTCGGGAACGACCATGTTTGCTCCCTGGGTTTTGGGAGACTTTTGGGAACCACTCTGTCCGTTTGCCGCCGGGGGCTGGACTCGAGTGGTTCTGTACAACTTCCCATCGGAGGCCCGCATAACAGTATGTGGAGCGCTCGGATGGTCAGAGGTCCGGACAGCGGACAGAGCTTGCCAAGCTCGCGCTGCCCTGGACTTCTTCACTTTAGTGCGTGATGGCACATAGAAGAAAGTGTCTAAGTGGTGCTGCAGAGAGTCAGACATATTTTTTCGGGAGCAAGAGAGATCAGGACCATAGGAGAGGCGATCGAAGGCTGAGCCTAAGCTCCCTGGAGCAGACAGTATGCGGCTGGAATCAACTGTCTTCATGCGGCTAGCACGGGCTTTCTTTATGCGGCTGGAAGTCTTGGCCGCGTAAGTCTCTTTCATGCGGCTGGAAATCTTGGCCGCAAGGCTATTCTGCATCTGGCTGGCAGTTTCGGCCGCATGAACATCATGCATGCGGCTGGCAATCTTGGCCGCATGGCTATTCTGCATCTGGCTGGCAGTTTCGGCCGCATGGACATCATGCATGCGGCTGGCAATCTTGGCCGCATGAATGTTCAGCCTGCGGCTAGTACCTTTGTTCGGCTTCTTCCTGGAGCACATAGAATCACCCTTTGCCCCTGCAAGTCCAGCATCGTAGTGCTTTCCTCTGCCAGACTTGGGGATAGCATAGTCCTCTATGGCTTGAAGTTGGGCCGCATGAGAGTTGCCTTCGCCATCTTGGGCAGCAGAGAGTACTCCGTCCAGAGCTTGGGGAGGAGCGAATGATTTGGGTCTCCACTCCTTTCGGGCCTTCTTCGTGTGGGCTCGCCGCTGGACCGGGCCAGCGCTCCCGTCGGAGAGCATTTCTTCAAACGCCTGTTGGTCGAACCGGGCGACCAATATTTGTTGAGTGGAGTCCAGTTTGGCTGCGTCTGATTGTGTCACCAACTCCTCAGCCGTGGAGAAGTTTGTCCCCAGCAGAGTCGCCATCGTGTTTGCCATTGATTATAAAAGAACAGAACAGTTATATCGGAGGACTGGACTTTTACTTCACAATACAAACTCGCTCGTACAAAGAAAGCCTAGGGACGAAAACCTAGGTACAACAGTCTAAGTATAATTGTTTAGTTTAGATTCTGGGGGGTGACGATAGAGGCTCGGAAAAGCGACGGCCGCTCTGCCTTACTGCTTGGACGGTCAGACGTAGCCTTGGCTCCGGTGAAGAAATGCTCTTGGACGTGTGGGGAGACTCCCTTGCGCCCTCTGTTGATAGATCTCTGGATGTCCCTATAGTGCTCTCTCTCTGTATGCGTATGTCTCTTCTCTCTGCCTGCAAGGGAATGGCACCTTGCTATTTATAAGAGTGGGGTGATCATTAGGGTTCGTAATGATTGCCTCTCTTCAAAACGTCGGCAGCCTCTTGATTAATCAATCTGGGCCATTAATCTTTAATGTAATGAATCTGGGTCATTAATGTAGATTGCGCCGAATCCTATGAGTAATTAATGCTGATTGCAATAAATCTGCATCATGATGATTTGTTGATGTCCGCAAATCTGAATGAATAAATCTGAATAATTCTTGCCACGTGTCCCCACTGTTTGTTATGACTATTAGGATTTGACCTAATCAAGAGATTACTTTGATTGCAGTAGATCTGAATTATTAAGATATGATCGGCTCTTGACACGTGTCCTGCCACGTATCCCAACTGTTATGCTCATGAGCCGCATGAGAGTCATCGCACTCAAACCGTATGAGAGTCATCGTGCCTGGACCGCATGAGAGTCTCCATACTCGAACCACATGAGAATCATCATACTCGAGCCGCATGAGCATCGTCATGACCGATCCGCATGAAGAGTCATCATGACCGAGCCGCATGAGCGTCTCCATACTCGAGCCGCATGAGAGTCATCGTGACCGATCCGCATGAAGAGTCGTCATGACCGAGCCGCATGAGCGTCTCCATACTCGAGCCGCATGAGATTCATTATGCCCGAACCGCATGAGAGTCTCCATACTCGAACCGCATGAAGAGTTGCAGCCATATAGAGAGTCTTTGGAGTTGGTGGATAGTGCCAACTGTAGAGATTTTCTTTGATTCTCTAGGAAGATCGTGCCTTTGTGTCAGAGTCATCATTACAACCTTATGTCAGAGCTGTCAATTTTATCTCTATGTCAGGACTGTCTTGTTGTGTTAGAGCATTAAATGAGGCCTCTAGCTATGGGGACAGGTTGCATAGAGCCACGTGGCTTTTGCCCAAGCCGCATGGCTATGTTAGGGGCTATTTGAGCCGCATGAACCTCTCGAGCCGCATGAAGTTCTGAACCGCATGAGACTCTCTCTTGGTTGAGCCGCAGGGACGTTTCTGTTCTTTTCCATGCTTCTACAGGGGGTGTTAGCCAAGCTGTTTAGGTTTCTGCTGAGAGCATCGGCAGCGATGATTAAGATGGTGGAGGAAAGTGGGTCTCCCTGACGAACACCACGGGTAGATATGAAGAAGCCAACCGCTTGCCCGTTGATGACTTTGGAGAACCAAGATTTGCTAACTGATCTGAAGATGACGTCGATCCAAGTTTCCACAACCCCGAAAGCCCTGAAGACCCAAATCATGAATTGCCATTCCAAACGGTCATAGACTTTCTCCTTGTCGAGCTTGATGGTGACGTTTCCCCCCTGGACGGGAATTTTAAGCAAGTGATTATCTCCTGAGTGAGCAGGATGTTGTCGATGATGTTCCGGCCAGGGACAAAGCCGCTTTGCTCCTCTGCGATTATCTTTGGGAGGAGGGCGGAGAGGCGGTTCATGATGATCTTGGAAATGATTTTATTTGTGAAGGTGCATAAACTGATAGGTCTGACATCCTTGAAGGTCTCCGGATTTTCTTTTTTGGGATAAGGATAAGGTTCGCTCGGGAGATAGATTTGGGGTAGGTCGTACCATGGAAGAAGGCAACCGCGGCCTCATGAAAGTCGGATTTGATGACATGCCAGCAAGATCGGAAGAAAACTCCGGAGAACCCGTCCAGTCTGGGGGCGCTGTGTTCGTCGAGGGACCAGACTGCCTACTTGACTCCTTCCACGGAGGGGAGGGTTAATATATATATATATATATATATATAAATATATATATATATATATATATATATATATATATATATATATATATATATATATATATATATGGACTTAAGAAGCGTTCGGGGACATCTTCCACGCTGTTCGCACTGCTTAGGATGATGTTACCAGTGTAGAAGCGCCCTTCGCCCTAGACAAATCCCTAGCCGCTAGGACCTCCCTGATCCTTACCAGAGCATTGCTGAAATTCAGATTGAAGGTATAGATCAAATTCTGGAAACAGAAAGATTGACTAGAGACAGTGAGGGAGACAAAAACACTAGCTACTTCTACGCCTGTGTAAAGGGTCGCAGGCAACAGGTCAAGATCCATCAGATTGCAGACAACAACGGAAACATCATTAAAGATCAACAGGGTATCCTGTCGGCTGTAGCAGAATTTTTCTCTCGGATGTTTACCAAAGAAACCGTGGTCAGGGCCAAGGAATTCCTAGCGGCAATCCCTCGCCTGTTTGATACAGACGATAATCATCGGTTGGAGCTCTTTCCCTCCGAGCAAGAAGTCAAAGACGCTGTGTGGGCACTCGACGAACACAGCATTTCATGCCCGAACGGATTCAATAGAGTGTTCTTCAGATCGTGCTGGGACATTATCATGTCGAATATCCACGAGGCGGCCATTGCCTTTTTCCAAAGCACCAGATTCCCAAGGTATATCTTCTGCGCTAATCTGATTCTTATCCCCAAACAGGAAAATTCGGAAACCTTCAGAGACTTCTGCCCTATTAGCCTCTGCACCTTCACGAATAAAATCATCTCCAAAATTATCGCCAATTGTTTTATCGAGATCCTACCAAATATGATATCTGAAGAGCAGAGCAACTTTGTTCCAGGTCGGAACATTATTGATAACATTCTGAGAATGGTCACATGCATGAATTACCAGCTTGTGGCGAGAACATTGCTATCAAACTGGACATGGAGAAGGCATACGATGGGTTAGACTGGTAATTCATGATCTGGGTGTTCAGGGCCTTCGGGTTTTCGAAAACCTGGACCAACATCGTGTGGAGATCGATCAGTAACTCGTGGTTCTCTACGATGATCAACGGTCAAGTTAAAGGCTTCTTTAAATCTTACCGCGGTATCAGACAAGGAGATCCTATATCCTCCACTATATTTATCATTGCCACCGAAGCTCTGAGTAAAAACCTTAACAGAATAGTTGGCATCCCGAACTTCCACCACCTTCACACCACCAGTGGCTGCCCGATCGTGACCCACCTGGCGTATGCTGATGAATTTTTAATCTTCACCTCTGGGGACGTCGGATCCGTAGAGGTAGTGCATAATACGCTTCAGAGATATACCAGATGCTATGGCCAGAGAGTCAATCCCAACAAGAGTGTCATCTACGTTCATCACAAGACTAACAGAGACCACGCCTCTACTCTCACCAATATTACTTCCTTCACGATTGCGTATCCTCCCTTCTCCTACTTAAGATGCCCATTGGTGTACGGCCGATCCAACGTAGGCATCTTCGAAGGGCTAGTGGGTAAGATAAGGAAAAAAACTATCGGGGTAGCACAACGCCACCCTATCGCCGGGTGGAAAGATCATTCTTATTCGACATGTTCTCTCCTCTATCCCCATATATACCTTAGCCGCATGCTCCCCCCAAGAAGGTTCTCACTTCCATTAAAAACCTCTTCACCAACTCCTTTTGGAGCCACTGTGATGGCAAGGACAAACACCATTGGGCGAGTTGGGACACCATGGCAAGACCCACCGATGAGGGAGGTCTGAGTTTTTGCAAACTGTCGCACATTGTTGATGCATTCTCGATGAAGTTGTGGTGGAAACTCCGAGTCAGCCGTAATTTATGGGCGCAGTTCATGAAGGCTAGATACTTCAAGAACACTCACCCTTCCAACGCTGACTCCAACTGGACATCCTCTGCGTCATGGAGGTGTATCCTTCACGGGCGTAACCTCGCCGAACCCATCATCCGCCTACAATTGGGCTTTGGCGAATCATCAACATTCTTCGAACATTAGGCTGGAGAAGACCTCCTCCCCCAAAGTTCGATCGCACCCTCCAACAGAACGATCAGAGACCTGTGGGATCACTCGAGCAACTGGAACTGGAAGAAGATCAGGAAATGGGTTAGTCCAGAAGCAGCAGCGGACGCTCCACCCTGCAAGACTGAAGATCAAAACGCAACCAGACGTCCTGCGATGGTCTATTGAAGCTAGAGGATCCTTCTCGATTGCCTCGGCCAGAAGGATTATTCGTAAAAGTAGGGAGCCCTTCCCTACCAATGGACCTTTCTGGCAGGCTTGCATCCCTAAAAAATGGTCTATTCTAGTTTGGAGAACCTTTTGATGCAAGCTTCCACTGAAGATGCACTCAACCATATCGGGTTTAGCCTTGCATCGGCGTGCCATTGTTGTATAGAGAAACAACAAGAAACGACGGACCACATCTTCTTCCCCGGAGAGTTATCTGTTAGGGTTTGGACAACGCTTTCCCACAGATGCATATTTACACATGGTGATGGGAGCTTCCACGATCTTCTTGCCAATTGGGCTCACGCCTCCCACGGACACCAGATCATCGCATCCGCCATCATATGGGTCATCTGGAAGAACCAGAACAAATTCAGATACGAGGAACACCAATACTCGGCCAACCAACTAATCCGGGAGGTTCTCCACCAATCCCTCAAAGCAAGCAGACAATGCAAGCACAACCTCGAGGCCTTCTGGAAATCAGTGCTCTCCGGTCCTCTCCTTTAGTTTCTTCTTTCGTGTTACTTTTCTTTTGGTTGCGCTTACTTGTAAAGGCTTCGGCATTTTGCGCTTTTTTATGAATAAAGCATGGGGTTTTGAATATATATATATATATATATATATTATATATATATATATATATATATATATATATATATATATATATATATATATTCTTTCGTGTTGCTTTTCTTTTGGTTTCGCTTACTTGTAAAGGCTTCGGCATTTTGCACCTTCTTATGAATAAAGTGTGGAATTTTGAATATATATATATATAAATATATATATATATATATATATATATATATATATATATATATATATATATATATATATATATATATATATATTCCAGCAATTACGGGCTTAGTTAAATCGTGTCTCCCCGCGTACAATTTTTAGCCAGTCGTCATGTCGTTTCGGACTCTTCGTGCGGATCTTGTCTGCACTGGCTTTTCATCATCGTCCCACACGCACGTTTTGCGCACACTGCGTGCTCTAGAGCCTCACGGGACGGCCGATGTCTTTCGACGTCGGCAACTCAACGCCTCGCTTCGCGCACGACGTCGAAGGCCCCCCCGACATATTCACAACGCCTATGACAGCCGATGCCACCCAGCCACCCGTTTAATGCGCACGACGCCCTTACGATGTCTTCTCGATGCCCGTATGGTACCACACGATGGGCCGCATGGTCGTTCGTCGTTTATATCCGTGGTAGAATGGTGCCTGTCCTCGACCGTCCGTGCGGTGCCCTAGGCGTTGAGCTTTCATGCACGGGCGCCCCACTCTGTCCCACGCGAGCTCAAATCGTGGCCATATTTTGTCAGCCCTACGACGTTGTGGATGCCCCGCATTGCACAGGCCAGGCTCATCATCGCCCTTATATATATATATATATATATATATATATATATATATATATATATATATATATATCCTGACCCCCTTCGCGCGCGTGAACACTGTTGTAGCTGGAGTAGCAGCGGGGCCAGGCCGCCACCACATTGGCCCCGCCACTGTCGGACAACCACCACCCGGTGCGCCACCATGCAGCCCCATGCTCGCACCCAGCCGCGGTGTCACTCCCCGTTCCCGGTGTACATATTTGCAACATAAATTATGTATATATTATTTTAACTTGTACACCATTTAATGTGTTAATTATTAGTTGTAGCATGTAACATTTAAACATGTCATTAGTTACTTGTTAGAGCATGATTAAGGTTAGGGTTTGGTGGAGCCAACCCTCAACCACTATAAATAATCTCTTCCACACTCTCTTTCCTTATTCACTCTCTCATTCATTTCCCTTAACCACCAACCCACTTAGGCAAGTACATCCTGCACAAATGAGAGACCACTTGTATTTTTCATTTCTTGTTATTTCTTTGATATTATTAGTCTCGATTGTTTATCTCTTTATTGTCTACAAGTTTAGTTCTTGGTATTTTTGATTTCAATGGCTACTTTTGTGCAGATCTAAGTTTCTAAAAATCGGGTTTAATGGATTTTTGTGGTTTTGATCCATCAAACTTGGTTGTTTTCCAAAACTATTGTCCTATTTTGTAGGGAATTTGATTTTTTGCTATTTTGGCTGTTATTTTGCTTGATTTTGAGTTCGGATGAGGAACTTTTGGCCATGGCAAGTTTTTGGAACTTTTATGGCTGAACTTGCTGTTTGGGGACGACGACCCCATGCGCCAGGATTGTCCATGCGCCAAAATTTTTATGCGCCCGGGAGACATGCGCCGTGAAGTCCCGACAGCGCATCCTTTTTATCCATGCACTGGAGTTCTCATGCGCTGGGATTCTCATACGCTAGAATTCTCATGCGCTGGAATTTCTTATGCTAAAATTTTATGCGCTGGGATTCTCATGCTGCTGGAATTTTCATGCACTAGAATTCTCGTGCGCTGGAATTCTCGTGCGCTGGAATTTTCATGCACTGGAATTCTCAAGTACTAAAATTCTCCGAATTTACTATTTTTGCCTGCTTGAGCTATTTTGTAGCTATAAGATTAGAAAACTCAAAACATGAAAGTTGTAGATCTTTGTCTTGGCTTTAAGAATCTTCCCGTCTTTCTCTAACTAGATTTTATATGCGATTGATAGTTTCAATCCCCTATGGATGTTCTTAACCTTTCTTGCATATTTTTCTGTACTTGACCTTCATTCCCGACCAGACTACCTATGCATGTGCTGGTAAATCCTACGCGTGTACTGAGGTACAACCTATATGAACACCAAAATGCTATCAAATGTGCTAAGTGTTCTTACGAGATATATTTCAGTACATCCAAAGCCTCCAGCACTTACATAATGAATGGTCGGTAGTAATGACGTGGTAAGTATTGCTTGTTGCATTAAACTAAGAAAGGATTCTTATGTATTGTTTGCCATTGATTATAAAAGAACAGAACAATCATATGGGAGGACTGGACTTTTACTTCACAATACAAACTCGCTCGTACAAAGAAAGCCTAGGACGAAAACCTAGGTACAGCAATCTAAGTACGATTGTTTAGTTTTGATTCTGGGGGGTGACGATAGAGGCTCGGGAAAGCGACGGTCGCTCTGCCTTACTCCTTGGACGATCAGACATAGCCTTGGCTCCGGTGAAGAACTGCTCTCAAGATGGGAAGACTCTTCTGTGCGCGCCTTTGTCTCTCTGTGTGTCCAGCCGGGTGGAGAGGATCTCTTTTGCAAGGGAATGACACCTTGCTATATTTTTCTCGGTTTTGGATCGGGGATCTTCTTCTCTTTTTTTTACAAGGGAATGTCACCTTGCTATTTATAGGAGTGGGGTGTCATCATTAGGGTTTGCATTGATTACCCTAAAAAAGTCTGCGGCTTGGGGATTTAATTGCCATTTTCCTTGATCCTATTTTGTTAGCAATTAATCTGGACCACTAATCTTGATTGCAACGAATCTGGACAATTAATGCTGATTGTGCAAAATCCGTATGGGCAATCAATGTTGATTGTCATGATCTTTGGAAGCTCGGATCTCCTACCACGTGTTTAATCCGCGTGATTGCGATAAATCTGTTTTGATTCGGGTAATTATGATGATTGCACTAAATCTGGTTGTTGGGATTTGTTGATAACTCTTGATTGATTTAGTGCCACGTGGGAAACTGATCTTCTGCCACGTGTCATAACCGCGAGCCACAGCCGCATGAGGGCAGCTTCTTAGGTTTTGAACCGCATGAAGGTGGTAGCCGCATAGGTGTAGCCTCCGAAATTTGAGCCGCATGGGGGTGATTTCTAATTGAGCCGCATAGGACTAGCCACGTGTCAAGGCTATATGGGCATGGCCTCTCAATATTTGAGCCGCATGGAGATGATCCCCGCGATCCGAGCCGCATGAGAACAGCGGCCGCATGGGGTGACTTCTTAGGATTTGAGCCGCATGACGAGGGTCTTCACGATCCGAGCCGCATGAGAGCATCAGCTGCATGGGGTGGTGGCAGCCGCATAGGGAGCTTCGTAGTTGGTGGATCGTGCCAGCTGCATAGCAGATTTTCTTCGTTTCCCGAGGAATACGCCGTCATGTCAAAGTTCATCATTTCTGCTTTAATGTCAGAGATATCACTTTATGTCAGAGCATTTAATGGGAGCAGTCACTTTATGGCCAGTTGTAAAGGCAAGATACATAGGGTCACATGCTTCTTTCTTGAGCCGCATGAGGCTATTGAAGAGTTTCTGAGTCGCATGAGGCTCTGATAGATTCCTGAGCTGCATGAGGCTCCTTCTGTTTTGAGCCGCATGGGCTTCTTCTGTTTTGAGCCGCATGGGCTTCTTCTGTTTTGAGCCGCATGGGCTTTTCTTAGTTCTTTTCCATGCTTCTACAAGACCCCCTTCAAAGTTTTCAATTTGAAAAATTGGAATACTTTGAATAAAAAGCATGGCTATATGAGCTCAGCTGGCCGCATAGGATGTTCTTGGCCGCATGGCTTATCTTGTCGCATAAACTCCCTAGCCGCATGGGCTCTTTGTCCCGTATGCGTCTTATTAATTGTCCTTAATTTGTTTTAGAGCCATCTTTTGGGGGGAATCCCAAGAGTTGGTTCATTAAATCTCTGGATTTTATGCCCTGGATGAATCTTCTTTATGAGAGAGGGGGCGAAATCCGAGGAGTCGATTTTGCCTGCAGCATACGACCCGAAGCGGTTTATCGGTCCACGTGCCCCCCTTTGTCTGCCTATAAATAGGGGTGCTGTTAGGACAGAGAAACTTCTTTGCCTTCTTTTATCTTCCTCTTCTCTTGCCCTAAGCTGCTATTTTTCCTTCCACGGCCGCGGCGAAGGGAAAGGGTGTGGCTTCTTCGTCAGCCCCGGCGCCTGAAGTCCACCCCGACGTTTACCCCCCCATTGCTGGTAAGAGTTTGGGCAAATCGTATCTTTTGAAACAAAGACGGCTCTGTTGTATGCTTTATGCACAAACCTTTAATGCGTCCCTCGTTCTCGTCGAACTGTTCAATTTGTATGGGCCACATGTGCGTCCCATGTCCGAGCCGCATGGGAGTTGTCTAGTGCCCGACAAGATGTTTCACAAACTGGACCGCATGATGACCCTTCAAACAGAGCCGTATGAGTCCCTCTGAATCGAGCCGCATGAAGCCCTCTCAAACAGGACCGCATAAGTTTGTCTGAATTAGGCCGCATGAGGTTGTGCTGCATCGAGCCGCATGAGCTCCCAGAAAATGAGCCGCATAACGCTCCCCTAAGTAGAACCGCATAAGCCCAAGCTAAGCATAGCCGCATAGGCTTACGCTAATCGGTGCCGCATAAGCTCGTTTTTAAATAGAGCCGCGTAAGCTCGTCTTGAAATAGAGCCGCATAAGCTTGTCTCTAAGTAAAGTCGCATAAGCTCATGTATGGAAACGTAGCAGGCAAATCTCCCCTGTTGGCGGTATTCCATACTCCCGGAAACGGGCTGCGACCCGACGTCGCAAGTCAACTATAAAGGAGAGAAGCAAGGACGCCGACCCCGCTTCGGAGGTAAATCGAGTTACTACCCTCCTTGTTCAGTTCTTCCTTTCTCCTTAACTTAGATCTTAATCATTTTCCTTTCCTCTCGTAGGTGTCAGAAGAAGAGAAATCTCGCGAAACGGCCACTATTTCTGAAGTCGATCCAGCCCTGAATAGTTTGATCAATGACATGTGTACCGAGATTATTTCTGCCGGGGACCTCTCGATTGTGGCTGAGGGATCTCACGTTGCTGAGGTCACGACTCGAGACGACGGGGGCTCCGATGAACATGTCTCCGAAACTACTAAATTCCATCAAGGTGACGCTGATCCCGTTGTACTTCTTTCCGGGGCGGCTGGGACAGAAGAGCCAGCTGAATTCGGCTTGGGGGTTATTGTGAGGGGACTATGGCGGTTGTGAGCGAACCTCAGCCTCCACAACCCTCCCCTGGTAAGATAAGCCAAATTTTGACTAATGAGGAGGCCCATTCGCTCTATCATCACATCCTTTGGGTTAGCCTGATTGATGGTTGCTCTGGGCATACAGGTCCTGCCCCTTCGGTGCCGATGATGGACATTGTTAAGGTAGGCTCTGCCAGAGGGGATCTGGTGGAGGGAGCGTGCCCTCTTCTCTTTCGGCTTGTCTTGAGGGGCCTCTCGCCGGATCGAGTTCGGGAGGTCAGATGGCGGCACAGCCTGGACAGGGAGCAATGGTCCCTGCATCTTCCTCTGCTCGTATGACTTTGGGGCTTGACCACTCAGCCTTACCGAGTATCCAGATTGTTCGGGCCGCGGAGGAAAAATTGGCCGTTGTTCAAGCGTCCTTTTCGCTCGAAATTTATTTTCCTTATGGCAGGGGCGGCAAGTTCTGTTGCGTCTTCTTCGATACTGCCAGCCACACTTTCTTTGACACCGTCCTCTACAGAAGTTCTGGATGAGGCATCGCAGGATGTGGTTGTAAGTTTCTACCGCCATTTGAAGAGAGGAGTAGAAGCTGCTGTGGAGCGGGGGACCCCTCTCGCCTTGGCCCGACAATGCGCCCAAGGCCAAATTGACATTCTCAAAACCCTTCCCATTGGAGAAGGGATAGCTGCGGTTCTGGAGCCCAAACTATTGGAGGCTGATTAGCTTGTGGCCTAGTTTCAAGTGTTGCGACAAGCGAATTTGTCTGCAGCAATTGATCAGGAGCGGGGGTTCCTCACCACCGCCCTAGAGAAGATAAGGCTCGCGCGAGATACGTCTAAGCCGGTTATAATAAACGACCTTGGCGACCTGTCTCTCTTGTACGACCAGCTGAGCCACCGGAGGGAGGTTTACAGGGCTCGGGAGGCGGCCGCCTCCCAGGGAGTAATCGATACAAGTGAGCAGATTCTCGAGCTTCAGAAGAAGCTGGCTTTCTTAGAATTTGAGCTTGAAGCTTCCCGTGCGGACAAAGAGCTGATTATTCAGGACGCCGAAAGGATTTCCATAGCTTCTGCTAACCTGGAGCGTGCTCTGAAGAAGTTTGAGGAGGGCTGGCGGGCTCACGCGCCCTTGGAAGATGCGGCGCTGCTGACTCAGGAGGCCTAACGTCGGGCCAAACAGAGGTTCGAGCGGTCGACTGCCTTGTTGAGGGACCGTCTCAGGGCACTATGTATCGCCGAACAATAGTCGGCTTTTTTCCTTCTTTTTGTTTTCGTTCTTTTCCTTTCTTGAGTGGGACGTGGTCCCCAGAACATGTAGTACTTTTGCCTTTCAAATAAAAGAGTATGCTTTATTCTACCTTTTATTTGTACTGTTTATTGTGTTTGTGGTGTTATGGTATTTACCCCATTGGGGAGCTGTTTGTGGACTTGTTACCCTTGGCGTACCTTGGTTTTAGGTACAGATAACAAGTTGATGGGGATACCTAGAACAAATCCACAGTAAGGTGGCTATGGACGTTCCTGGTATCGGAAGAAAGGTTGCCATGGGGCAGCTGGGCCCCAGGGCATGACGAGAAGTGAGGGACATGTACTAGGGAACTTAGTACAGCATTTTGGGTCATTAGTGGACATTTGTGGTCAACAGAGGAAATTTGTGGGCCTATTATCCTTGGCGTACCCTGGGGTTTTTTTTGGTACGGATAATAGGTTGAAATAGAACCAATATACTTACTCAGAGGTAATGAGGATGTGGTAAATATGAAGGTTTCTTCGATGGAGCCTTCCCACTCAGAGATAGTGAGGACATGGCAGGAGTGGGCTCCATGAAGGGAATATAGAACAACTCAGAGGTAATGAGGACATGGAGGTTCTATGTGAGGGGCGGTTTGTTTTTTATGGAAGGAAAACAACTCAGAGGTAACATCGACGTAGTTGTTTCGGAGAATTCGTGGATCTGTTACCCTTTTTGTGCACTGAAAGTGCGGGTATTGGATCATAAGGGGGGAGCTCCTTTTAGGAAGAAAGTTCAGATGTATAATCATACATGACTTACTACTATGAAAGACGCGGTATAGATTCGTCTATAGTGACCAGAGTGCAAGATCAGCGGTACCTGTGGGTACATAACTTGATAATCTGGGAGATTTGGAGTCGGCCTGTGAGTTCAGTGGTACGAAAGAGTACATGAGTCGTCATTCTGAAAGATTTGTAGTCGGGATGTGAGTTCAGTGGTACGAAAGAGTACATGACTCGTCATTCTGGAAGATTTGTAGTCGGGATGTGAGTTCAGCGGTACCAGCGGGTACGTAACTCATCATTTTGGCAGTTTTGAAGGTGGGATGTGAGTTCAGTGGTACCAGCGGGTACGTGACTCATCGTCTTGGCAATTTGTAGTCGGGATGTGAGTTCAGCGGTACCAGCGGGTACGTAACTCATCACCTTGGAGGATGTCGTTTCATACGTAATACTTCTTTAGGAACTTGTCGTTGATGGGCAACATGAGCAAGTCTCCGTTTTGTTTTGCGAGGCGGTAAGCTCCGTTGGAGAATACAGCATCAATGATGAACGGGCCTTCCCACTTTGGCTGGAACTTGTCGGCGGTTTTGTGAGTCATAACCATCGGCCTCCGAACTGCCAGAACGAGGTCGCCCACTTGGAATGTTTTGATTTTAACCTTCTTGTTGAAGGCTCCGGAGATACGTTCCTGGTATAGCTCGATTCATTGTTGAGCGAGTAGGCGCTTCTCATCTAGAGCCTCCAATTCTTGTTGTCTGCGATGGTGATTATCATCTATCATCAATCTGTATGTGAGAGCAACACGGAGTGAGGGGATTTCAGTCTCCAGTGGGAGAATTGCCTCACTTCCGTATACCAGAGAGAATGGTGTGTTCCCGGTGGCAGTCCGTACTGTAGTACGGTACGCCCATAAGCATTCACTGAGCTTTTCATTCCAGTCGCGTTTGTTTGATGACACGAACTTCTTGAGAAGCTTGATGATTGTTTTGTTGAATGCTTCAGCCAGACCATTATCCGCTGGGTTGTATGGTGTTGAAGCAATATTCTAGATGCGGTATTTGTCGCAAAACCGATAGAAAGTGTGGCTTGCGAACTACGGACCATTATCATGGATGATCCTTCGGGGCAGTCCAAAGCGATAGATGACGTGATGTTTGATGAAACTGATCACGTTTGAAGTCTTCACTTCTGCCAGCGGAACAGCCTCCGCCCATTTGGAGAAGTAATCTGTGATTGCGAGTAAGAAGCGATGTCCTCGGGACGAAGACGGAGTGATCGGACCGATGATGTCCATTCCCCATGCTTCGAAGGGCCAGGATGCCACCATCGGGTGTAGAAACTTGGATGGCTGGTGGATGAAATTTGTGTGGACTTGACAGGCTTTGCATTTTTGTGCATAGTCTATTGCATCTGCAACCATCGTGGGCTAGTAGTAGCCCATTCGGCAAAGGCGATCTTGTAGTTTCGGGCCAGGCTGATGGGCCCTACAGATGCCATCGTGAGCTTCATGCACGGCTTCTTTGGCTTCTGTATTTGACAGGCATCGAAGCAATAATCCATCGTATGATCGCCGATATAGCATTTTCGTCTCTGTATCGTAGAAGAATCTGAGGGAACGTCTTCTAATAGAAGTGGCTTCCTTCAGATTCTCTGGCAGAATGTCATAGACTACGAAGTCAATGAACGGTTGTCTCCAGTCTGGTGCATCGTCGACTGTCAGAGCGGAATAGATCTTGGCACAATGGACATTATTCCTGGGACAGACCAACTCACGGCCTATGATGTCAACCAGATGATGAGCATGATTCGGAACTGCTAAGGAAGCGGCAAGACCTGCTAGGGCATCGGCCTCAATGTTTTGGAGCCTGGGAACGTGCTCTATGAAGAACCCCTCCAGGGACGAGATGATGTCCATCGCTATTTGGTGATAAGGGATCATGTCCTCATAACGAACCTCGTATGAACCCCGAATCTGATTGACGATTAGCTGTGAGTCACCGTATGCTTCAAGGTGCTCTACCCCCAACTCTTTTACAAGTCGGAGACCAATGACCAAAGCGTTGTACTCGGCCATGTTGTTTGAACAGGGGTCCGTGAGGGAATCAGCGCGATTGATCACCAACCCGGTGGGAGAAATCAGCACTATTCCGACTCCCGCGACGATGTTGCCCTTGGGCCTGGTTCTAGAAGCGCCATCGAAGAACATTCGCCATATGGTATCATGGGAAGCCATATTTGAATTACCAACCTCGTCTGGAATCTCTTTGTCTATTTTGGTTGACTCCGAACCTGGATGAGCTGCTAAAAAGTCTGCCAGAGCTTGACCTTTAACAGCCTTTTGCAGGACGAAGATCATGTGGTAGGAGGTCAGTAATATCGCCCAAGTAGCGAGGCGAGAGCTGAGTGCACCTAGTTTAGTCATGAGGACCCTGAGGGGGTTGACTCTTGATAAGACATAGATGGTTTGTCCCGTGACGTAGTGTCGCGTCTTCTGAATGGCGAAAACCAGAGCAAGGCACTCTTTCTCTACGGGAGTGTATCGATGCTCTGGCCCCATCATCATTCGGCTGAGGTAATACATGGCTTGTTTGTGGCTTGACTCGTTGTTTTATGTTAGCAGAGTACCGAGAGAATGTTCCATCGCTCGTACATAGAGCAAGAATGGTCTTCCAGCAATCGGGGCTACTAGGACTGGAGGGTTCGTCAGATATTCTTTGATGTTGTCGAAGGCGCACTAGCATTCTTCATCCCATACGAATGAAATGCCCTTCTTCATGAGGTGAGTGAATGGCTGACATCGTCCGGAGAGGTTAGAGATAAACCTCCTGATGTAGGCTAGCCTCCCTTGAAGGCCTCAGAGTTCACAGAGATTTCTCGGGAGACCCATCTCCATGATTGCCTTCGTCTTCTCAGGGTCTACATGGATACCCTGGGAGGTAATGATGAAACCCAAGAACTTCCCGCTGGATACGCCCAAGAAGGATTTTATGGGATTCATTTTCAAATTGTGCGCTCGCATCAGGTCGAACACTGTCCTCAGATCATGCAGATGATCTTCCTTAGAGCGGCTTTTGACGGCGATGTCGTCGACATAGCATTCTACTGTCTTGCACAAGTGGTCTCTAAAGATGACGCTCATATCTCTTTGATAGGTGGCGCCAGCGTTCTTTAAACCGAAAGGCATAACTGTGTAGCAGTATGTGCCAATTGGTGTTCGGAATGACGTATGCTTTTCGTCGTCAGGAAACATCTAGATTTGGTTGTACCCCGAAAAACCGTCCATGAATGACATATGCTCAAGCCGCAGGTGTTATCGATCATGATGTCTGTGATAGGGAGAGGGAACTCATCCTTAGGACACGCCTCATTCAGATTGCGAAAGTCGATGCAGATTCGAATCTTTTCACTCTTCTTGAGCACTGGTACTATGTTGGCGACCCAGTCAGGATGCTGTTCCTCACGGATGAAGCTGCTGGCTATCAATTTGTTTACCTCAGCTTCAATGGCATTCATGACGTCAGGACGGAACTGACGTTGCTGTTGCTTGACTGGTTTTGCGGCCAGACGGATGTTGAGTTTGTGAAGTGCAATCTCGAGGTTCAGTCCTGGCATATCTTCGTAGCTCCAGACGAACATGTCGATATATTCTCTGACGAGTTATAGTAGTGATTCTCGCTCTTCGTCGGTCAGATTCTTGCTGACGAAGATCGGTTTTGGAGAGGATTCATCACCGAGATCGACTTGTACAACCTCATCCTCGGTGGGAGGCTCTCTTTGTTAGCGGTTTTGCCAAATCGCGATGAAGCTGCCTTTCGGCAACCCTGATTCCTCCTTGATTGAAATTTGCCAAAAGAGACTACTTCCCACAATCAGCCTCTGGATGGGCGAAAGTCAATTCAAGGATTGGAAGACGTTCATCATCAGAGCCACTAGCGCAGAAGACAAGGTGAAAAAAGCCCGCCAACTGGGATTGCACATCTCGGAAGGAGAAGATAAGGGCAAACGCCCTAGCGTCAACAACAACAATGGTGGTAATTCCTCCAGAAACCGAGACAACAAGGGCAAGCAGGCTATGGTGGCCGACACAGCCCCAAAGCCCAAATCAACGACGGCAGAAAAGCAGTGCCTCAGATGACCTACTCCTTCGAGGATGGCCATGTTAAACCCATCTTAGACATGCTCATCCAAGGAGGACGAATTCAGCTCCCTCCTCCCAGGCGTGAGCCTCGTCCTGCAGATATAGAGAGTCCCAAATACTGCTATTACCATCGCTATGTTCACCATGCTACACAAGACTGCTATCAGCTGAAGCGATACATCCAACATCTCATCGATTCTAAGGCCCTGGCCATTGATTTCGAAGAGGTGACCGTGGCAGCCAACATGGTGTTAGTACAATTTGGCAGCTTCCTTCCGACAAAGACTCAAGATGGAGTAGTACCCGTCCCAAGAGCAAAGATGGAGGTCTCTAACCTTCCACCTCCCCGAGACCAAGCTGCTGGTCTATTGCCCCTTACTACATCACGGAGGGAGATCATGTGGGTCCATCCGAACTTGGTACCTGAGGTGACTCAGTCCGTACCCCCCTCCACCAGTAAGAAGAAGAATAGGAAAATCAAATCATGTCGCACGATCTCGACAGAGGTCGAAGAAGCTACTGCTGTTGTTACCCGCTCCGGCGCACAAACCCAACCTCCACCGGATAACTCGGCCGAAGATCATCAGCCGATAGCTGCTCATGATCCAGGACCTCCGCAGCCTTCGACAACCGATAAGCCTAGGCCAAAGGAGACTCGCTTCGATAAACCACTCCGAAGGGAGACGCCTCATGGGCTAGAGAGGCCATACAACTTTGACATCCTGGCACAATTGGCTAACACACCGGCCAAATTGTCGCTATATGAGCTCCTGAGACTCTCCAAGGATGTCCGTATCGCACTGAGCGAAGTACTCCAGAATGCGGACGCATACCTGGCTCAGTCCAATCTCACTGGGGAGGACTCGCCGGCAGATCTCCAGGACAGCGCTGGCACAGGGTCATTGCCAAACATTGTCTTCACTCCGCAGGATATCCTTATCAAGACCAACCTGCACGATCGCCCTCTGTATTATACTGGGTACATTGGCGATATCAAGGTCGATCGGATGCATATTGACCCCGGGTCCTCCATATGCATCATCCCGAAGATCCTACTACACCATCTGCGCATCCCAATGCATCGCCTGACGCTGACAAGTACCGCCATCAGCGGCTTCAATTCGGGCAGGAGCTACCCAATAGGAAAGATTCGCCTGAAGTGTCAAATCGGCGACCTTCAGTCAGAAGTGACCTGTTATGTCATAGATGCAGACACTTCCTATAATATTCTCCTGGGGCATCCTTGGATACACGATTACATGATTGTGCCTTCCACACTGCACCGGTGCTTCAAGTACATCGACAAGCACGGCCTTGTGAGGACGGAATTTGCCGACATCGATCTCTTTAAAGGGGTCGAATCCTACTACTCAGATTCATGCTTGTATGAGAGGTCGAAAAAGCATCTTGTCGAAGGAGATACTCAAGCTCAAACTGAGGCAGCAACGGGATCAGAAGAACCTCTGACGATCCACCTCCAAGCCCGCAAGCCTGGCATAATTGTGCCCCTTACAGCCACTCTGCGTAAGGACGCAATTAGCCTCTCTGCATAGGTAGAACAGATGATAATCCGACTGCCAAGGTCTGGCCAAGCGCCAAGACCCACGACAGAGCCACTGACAATCAGGCTGCCTAAAGCTAACCAGCGACAAACAGGGGAGCTCAATCCCTCTGTCAAGCCGATAACAATTCGTCTTCCCATAATGAATCAGCAACCGAGCACTAAGCCAGGGACTACTAGCCAGCCAATAACTCCCCGCTCAACACCGAGCACCAAACTGGGGGTAGCTAGTATGCCAACAACTCCACGTTCTGCTCCACCCATGGAGCCCCTAATAATCAAGCTGCCCAAGTCATCCTTTCAGTCCTCATTTATATAGGGGTGGCTGAAGAAGAGTAAAAGCTGGCCAAGTATGTGGCTGCTTACACTGATGTTCCATCCGCAGATGATGTAATCCCACTGGAAAAGATACCTTATTTCATCAATAAAGGGCTATCTTTGAATTACCTCGAGCTTAATAAGCTACAAGTGACAAATGTCTACACCGCAAACCAACTTACTCCAGTGGAAGACGCTTACCGCATAATCGAGGGAAGGGATCACCCAATCATCTTCGGCCGGAAGAACGATCCACAGCCCTTCAACATAGAAGAAGTTGAGCTCGAACATGACACTGGGAGATTGCCCCTTTATTTGTATAGTTCCCAATCCAAGTACCATATGCAAAAACAAGGATATGATCTGGGAACTACACCAAGCTTAAAATACGGCACTGGACGGCGGTTACCCTTACAATCGCTGATTCCGGCTGGGAAACCACGAGATTACTACAACAAAATCAGATGTGGGCTAGGTTATGTCACACCCGCAACAACACCTGAAAGCTCAGACGAAGAATGCGACTGGCACTCACACTCAACCGGATCACCCACTTCCGATTCATATATCAGCATCGGGGACATGCTCAGGCAAGTCTGGTCCGTGAATATGGCACTTGCCGATGCCTACGAAGAAGATGAAGATATTTTCGAACATTTTGAGCTAGAGCCATGGGCACAACAACTAGATGCGCAGTGGGGGAAGTGGTTCGATATAATTTCTTGTTAGCTCTTTTTCTCCCAGAACAACGTCCATGAGGGTGGACATTGTCACGTCTTGTCCTACGTCATAGAACCTCTCTAGGAACATGCGTTTGAAGCTGGTGAAGGAGTGGATTCAATTGTCCGGTATGTTGCGGTACCAGTCGAAGGCGACCCCTTCCAAGGCTCCGATGAACAATCGCGTAAGGATGGCGTCGTCATGGGGTAGATGGTCGGTTGTGACTTCGAAGTAAGTGATGTACCTGCTTGCAGATGTCTTCCCGTCATATGGATTGATGTGGAATGGTTTATATTTTGGTGGGAAGGGAACATCTCTCTATGCGGCAGGATACGGTTGTCGTATCCTGAGGTCCTGGCAAGTTTTTTGGGCTTGGAACATGGCCCGGAGCTCCTGGACCTCTCTTCTTGCCTCTCTGGCCTCGTCTGCAGTGGTGGGGGCCGATATTTCAGGAGGATTATCGCCCGAGTTTGGTGCAGCTGAGTTCGAGTCTGCATTGACCGTGGGACCCAAACTTGTTTAGCCAGGCGTCCTTCCTTGCAAAGTTGGAAGGGTCGCTTTGATCTCGTTTACGGATTTGACCAAGGCATGCAATATGGCCTCCAGAGTGTCGATGCGTTGGCGATCACTGGGACCCTCTTGGTTGCTGTCCGTCATGAATACTGTCCTTATATGATGAGAGATGGAAGGAACGGTAGCGGACGTGCCCTCTGAGTCGTACCCACGTACAGAGAAGTCGTCAGGGTATGTGGAAATGTTCTCCTCTGGTTCGGACTCAGAAAGAGTGGTACCCCCAGCTTCAGAGCTTGCCTCGTCTTGAGAATTGTGGACGTCCTCAGGGACGTCGGGATCTGCTGCATCTGTTGGGTGAACCATTTCCCCGGACTATCTTCTTAGAACACCGGGTTGTTGTGGATATTTGGAGGAATGCTACCCCCGGCTCCAGTATCTCCCATAGATGTGGACGAATCTCCCAGTGTGGCAGATTTCGTCTTTGAGCGGGTACCTTGGTAAACTCCTCCTGCAACGGTGGTAGACAACCATTTAGAAGAAATTTTCTTGGTTACGCTGGTTGAAATTTTCGGGATGGAGACATTTGTTTTCTTCCCTCTTTCGCTGCCAGGAATCTTCAGAGCAGAATTGCAAGAGACGACGAGAAGCGCCTCGTCTTCTGAGCTTGGGTGTTGCAGCCTTTAGAAGACGGACCGCCGATCTTTTTGTGCTGCTGCCTTGTTGCAGCAGCAGTTGACTATGACTTGGGTGCATTGATGTCATTGACAGGACTCGTTGCACATCAAATCTTCGTCTCTTTCCTTACGCTTGTGAAGAACCACGTTGCACAAGTCACCCGATTTGTGAGTCCGGGATTTCTGGGCACATGAGCGTGTTGGCCTCCTGCCTGCTCCCTGATGTGGGGGTCGTACGAGTACTTGCCCCTGATCGTTGTTGGGAGATTCTCGATGACTTTCCCGTTCGTCGGCTACCGGGGGCTGGACATGGATAGTTTTATACAACTTTCCATTAGGGGCCCACGTAATAGTCAGCGGGATGCCCTGATAGTCAGAAGTTGGGACAGCCGACTGAGCTCGTCGAGCCCGCGCTGCCCGAGGCTTCCTCCTTCTAACACCTGAGAGTGCATAGTAGGAAGAGTCCAAGCTGGTCACAACAGAGTCTGACATATGCTCCAGAGAGCCTTCGTGGTCAGGACCGTACGAGAGGCGGTCAAAGACTGACCGTGAGCCGCATGGGATAGATGATATGCGGCTGGGATTGGTGGCCGTGTAGGCTGTCTGCATGCGGCTGGTATGTGTGGCCGTATGACCTTTCTGTATGCGGCTAGGAGTCATGGCCGTACAGGCTGTCTGCTTGCGGCAATCTTTTGTGGCCGCATGAACCTTCTGTATGCGGCTGGATGTCATGGCCGTACAGGCTGCCTGCATGCGGCTGGAAATTCTGGCCGCGTGGGTTTTTTGCATGCGGCTGACATTTGTGGCCGCATGAGTTTTCTCCATGCGGTTGGCAGTTGCGGCCGCATGAGCTTCCATGCGGCTGGCACCCTTATGCAGCTTGGACTGCATAGAGTTCCTCTTTGCCCCGGCAAGTCCAGCATCATAGTGTTTTCTTCTGTCGGACTTGGGGACAGCAGGGTCCTCTATGGTCTGAAATGGAGCCGCAAGCGAGACTTCTCTGCTGTCTCGGGCAACAGAGAGTACTTCTTCGAGAGCTTGGGAAGGAGCAAAATTTTTTGGTCTCCCCTCCCTGCGGGCCTTCTTTGTGCTGGCTCGCCGCTGGACCGGACCAGCGCTCCCGTCGAAGAGCATTTCTTCAAACGCCTGCTGGTCGAACCGGGCGACCAACATTTGTTGAGTGGAGCCAAGTTCGGCTGCGTCTGATTGCATCACCAACTCCTCAGTCGTGGAGAAGTTATTCCCCATCAGAGTCGTCATCGTGTTTGCCATTGATTATAAAAGAACAGAACAATTATATGAGAGGACTGGACTTTTACTTCACAATACAAACTCGCTCGTACAAAGAAAGCCTAGGGACGAAAACCTAGGTACAACAATCTAAGTACGATTGTTTAGTTTTGATTCTGGGGGGTGACGGTAGAGGCTCGGGAAAGCGACGGCCGCTCTGCCTTACTCCTTGGACGATCAGACGTAGCCTTGGCTCCGGTGAAGGACTGCTCTCAAGATGGGAAGACTCTTCTGTGCGTGCCTTTGTCTCTCTGTGTGTCCAGCCTGGTGGAGAGGATCGCTTTTGCAAGGGAATGGCACCTTGCAATATTTTTTTTCGGTTTTGGATCGGGCGACCAACATTTGTTGAGTGGAGCCAAGTTCAGCTGCGTCTGATTGCATCACCAACTCCTCAGTCGTGGAGAAGTTATTTCCCATCAGAGTCGTCATCGTGTTTGCCATTGATTATAAAAGAACAGAACAATTATATGAGAGGACTGGACTTTTACTTCACAATACAAACTCGCTCGTACAAAGAAAGCCTAGGGACGAAAACCTAGGTACAACAATCTAAGTACGATTGTTTAGTTTTGATTCTGGGGGGTGACGATAGAGGCTCGGGAAAGCGACGGTCGCTCTGCCTTACTCCTTGGACGATCAGACATAGCCTTGGCTCCGGTGAAGAACTGCTCTCAAGATGGGAAGACTCTTCTGTGCGCGCCTTTGTCTCTCTATGTGTCCAGCCGGGTGGAGAGGATCTCTTTTGCAAGGGAATGACACCTTGCTATATTTTTCTCGGTTTTGGATCGGGGATCTTCTTCTCTTTTTTTTACAAGAGAATGGCACCTTGCTATTTATAGGAGTGGGGTGTCATCATTAGGGTTTGCATTGATTACCCTAAAAAAGTCTGCGGCTTGGGGATTTAATTGCCATTTTCCTTGATCCTATTTGTTAGCAATTAATCTGGACCACTAATCTTGATTGCAACGAATCTGGACAATTAATGCTGATTGTGCAAAATCCGTATGGGCAATCAATGTTGATTGTCATGAATCTTTGGAAGCTCGGATCTCCTACCACGTGTTTAATCCGCGTGATTGCGATAAATCTGTTTTGATTCGGGTAATTATGATGATTGCACTAAATCTGGTTGTTGGGATTTGTTGATAACTCTTGATTGATTTAGTGCTACGTGGGAAACTGATCTTCTGCCACGTGTCATAACCGCGAGCCACAGCCGCATGAGGGCAGCTTCTTAGGTTTTGAACCGCATGAAGGTGGTAGCCGCATAGGTGTAGCCTCCGAAATTTGAGCCGCATGGGGGTGATTTCTAATTGAACCGCATAGGACTAGCCACGTGTCAAGGCTATATGGGCATGGCCTCTCAATATTTGAGCCGCATGGAGATGATCCCCGCGATCCGAGCCGCATGAGAACAGCGGCCGCATGGGGTGACTTCTTAGGATTTGAGCCGCATGACGAGGGTCTTCACGATCCGAGCCGCATGAGAGCATCAGCTCCATGGGGTGGTGGCAGCCGCATAGGGAGCTTCGTAGTTGGTGGATCGTGCCAGCTGCATAGCAGATTTTCTTCGTTTCCCGAGGAATACGCCGTCATGTCAAATTTCATCTTTCTGCTTTAATGTCAGAGATATCACTTTATGTCAGAGCATTTAATGGGAGCAGTCACTTTATGGCCAGCTGTAAAGGCAAGCTGCATAGGGTCACGTGCTTCTTTCCTGAGCCGCATGAGGCTATTGAAGAGTTTCTGAGCCGCATGAGGCTCTGATAGATTCCTGAGCCGCATAAGGCTCCTTCTATTTTGAGCTGCATAGGCTTCTTCTGTTTTGTGCCGCATGGGCTTTTCTTAGTTTTTTTTTCCATGCTTCTACATGTATGACTCCTTGAGCCAGTACGGATCCTTACATGGGGTACTCGTACAATGTATGACATCTAGGGGAATTAGCATGTGACCACAACATGCGAACTCCGAGAATAACTTAGGGATTAACTAGGCAACTAATTTGATAGATGCATTAAGAAAGAAGAATCTTGAGATCGTGCCATACTAGCCATTCCAGGTCCCGTCCTGACGTGTCGGGTTGGCCGCCACGGATACGATTTCATCCGCCTATGGTGGATGACTCCTTTGTGCTATATGTTATATGTTTCAGCGTGGTAGCCTTACGGGGGACCGGTGTATAATCAATGTGCTATGCGTATATGTATATATAATGGATTTGCTAGCCCTGCTGGAACGACACGATCTGAGGATTCCTATAATTAGCATTGCGGGGATAACTCCGCCAATATAGAAAGCCGTAGGAATGATTTGGCCGCTTGTAAAATGACTTGCGTGTGCCTACGCCTTCCGCTAGTAGCCGAGGGACATAGACTGTCATGGTGCATGGTCCAACCCATGTCCTTATTTGGTTGTTAGATTGGGCTATCGTGCTGCGATAGGCTGTGGATCAAGGTTACGACTGGAATCTTTTATTATTATTATTATTATTTTTATGCCTGGGTTTTATTTTACTCTTTTGTGCTACCTTATGGTTCTTGCTATTCGGGGCTGACTCCGCGGTTTTGTTTGGCCAGATCATGTAGCAAAGCCTGAGGATCCGACCTTCCTCCCTGACGTCAATGGTGCATACTAGGAGCATGGCTGGCCTAGGTGGACTTCAGTAGGTTTCTTCTCCACTACTCTAATATTCATTACTTATGTTATAGCGTTTAGCCACCGGCACCTGTTTAGCCGGTTAATCTGAATATTTTGTCTTTTGCATAATTGTAATTAAATCAGACTGCAGCTGAATACGATTATGTACCTACGACTCTCTGGGCTAGCTAACTTATAAAGCTAGGTCCCCATGATCGTTTTGATGAAGCGTCGGGGACGCCTTACTGCTTTATCTCATATGCTCATTAATTGTTGTTTTCTTGCTTTGAATGATTGAGACATAGATGCTCTGTGAGACCATAGGAGACTTGATTCTAGCATGCACCCCCTTGTCTCTTGACAGCCACGTTCGCCGCATGACGTTTGCATACCTCATATGGAGTAGCTGGCCTAGTCCGTCTTTGTATTCCTGTACTGGGGCCTGACAAGATTTTATTGGTGGCCCATGCAGGTCTGATTTTCAAACTTGTGGGGTGTTGTTATTATAGGAGTCTCAATCAACATGCCAGAGAGCCATAGCAAGGTTGATTCATCGTCAGATTCTCCCTGTACTTAGAATATCCTGTTTAGGACTTCCTTCTTTGTACACAGATACCTTATACATTCAATAAAGAAAAAAGTTTGTTCAACCTTTTGTTAGGTCGAGCAAAATGGCGACTCTGCTTGGGACTACCTTCTCCTCCAACGAGAAGGCGGTGACGCAATCTGATGAGAACTTGCTGGGATCTTCTCAAGACATGTTGGTCGTACGCTTCGACCAGCATGCTTTTGAAGATCTCCTCTCTAAAAAAAGTTGAAGACTTCGAAGCGGTTCGTACAACCGAAGAAGACTCGATGTGTCTGGATGCCTAAGGCAGCTACAGCCAGCAACACGATGGCAGAAACGACATCTCAGGACCCCCTCAACGTCAAGGCCACAGAGAAGATCCAGGCTGCTACAGCCTTATCCCCACACCCGATTCCTATCTCTAGAAAGTATAGCAAAGAAGATGGTGGTTCCATGGTTGACCTGACGAAGGAATGATGCCAAAGGAAGCACACCCCGATCCAACCCCTCACGACGGGAGTATTGCCGGCAAGGAGATATGTCTTCGACAGAATCGCTTTACCTTCAGGTAAACCTTCGACAGACTCTGAATACTACTCAGCTGGAGGTAGTAAAAAGAGATCCTAGGTGACTGACGCTTCGTACAACGAGCGTGTGACACCAATGGCAGACCAGAGGCCCGTGTTGACAGTAACACACGCAGCCGACGGAAAGCTATACAAGACTGGCTCTTGTGCTCCGATGCCTCAACCAGCCGAATCTCCCTTCTACTGGGGTACTCCTGTGCGTAAGCCAAGCCAGGGGGTACGTCCCACGGAGAGGGAGCCACGCGAGCAGCATTCCCGTAGGAGTGACAGGAGGCTTCCTCGCCAGACCCGCTTTGACCGTGCTTACATACAGCTTCCCTACATGTACAATGGGAGTGCTACGACAGAAGATCCAACCCTCTCCCAAGCAAAAAAAGAATCGGTGGCACAAGACGTGCCTAAAGTAAGGCACTCTTGTACCCAGATTACCATCAACTCCCGTTGTCAGCAGACGGCTGCGCCATCGTCGAGCATGCGTTCTGTCTTCCAGAGACTCTACTCCACGCCTACCCCACGTTAGAGGCTTAACAGGGGGTCGGTGAGCCATAGAAAAACGAGTCCTGTATTGCCACATGCTACGCGACGCAGGGTTCCAGAGCTTTCAAGGAGCCCTACCAGAATCCTCCCATATCAGTTGCAAAACTGAAGAGGAGGTCAGAGAACAGTAAAGCTAAGGTATCCGATGCAGGTGTGTTCCAAGGCACTCATTCCAAATCTGCATTGGGTGCCTTGTCAAAAACTGGGGGTAACCAGCCTCCTACCATGCATGGCAACCCTGTGTTCCAATCTGACGAGGCGCAAAATGACACGGACGTGTCCGTTGGCGCAGCCAGTCACCAGACCGGTGGTAGCAACTATACTGAGTCCGAAGAAGATCACAATCTTTGGGTATATCCTCAAGACAGTGAGACTCAGGCATCTGAGCCAGAAAGTGAAAGATCCACAGCTCCCTCGAGTCACCCTCACACTCGGTCTGTGTTCATGGCCGATGGCAGTAAGGAAGACAACAATGAAGCTCCCAGACGTATCTAAGTCCTCAAGACGAAGTTATATATGTTGACGGACACTATGAAGTCCATGTCCTTGGTCATAATCGACCTCAAGAGTAGCATGGCCTCCGCTGCCTCTACACCTGCACGTAATCCGCCAACCAATGACGAATCCAGCAGGTTGCCTACTGCCAATCAGACAAGACCATCCTCGTCTACTCCATCAGCTACAGGCTCCACAGTGCCGACCGAGATACAGCAGGCCATCAAGGAGCTGTATGCTCGTCATGATGCCAAAGAAAAGCAAGCAATGCTCCGAAAGATGGGGATCCGGCAGCAATACCCTGTCGAGTGGGATAACGTCGTCTATTCTCCCAAGTACAATCTGCAGACGCTTACACCTTATGAAGGGAAGGGGCCACCCCGACAATACTTGAGGTACTTTGCCTCAGTAACGGGGAACCTGCCAAAGGATGACGCCCTCATGTCCAACATATTCATAGGAGCCCTGCAGGGGGTAGCCTATAAGTGGTTCTGCAGTCTTTCGGACGACTACATCTCGTCATTTGAAGACCTGAAGACTCGGTTAGTGGACCGATTCTACGAAGGAGGCATGTATATGACCATGTCGACCCTCATGGAAATTGTCTAGAGGAAGAAAGAGCCTGTCCGTGCATACATCGAACGCTTCCGCCAGGCAGCCCTCAGATTACCACCCGGCATGCCAGAGCCCATGTTTATGGACTCATGTCACAAGAACATGTTGCCCGCTATAAAATTGTGGCACAATGCTCCCTGCACGGAGTGGACACTTTTCAATACAGAGGCGGATGTCGCACAAAGAAAATCCCAGGATGCGCAGCTCCTGGGCTACACTTTTCTGCGCTTGAAGACAAGGGAAGACGCTCGTACAGCAACAACCCTAAAGACAAAAAATGCAAGCAAGCCATGACCGTCAACATCTCCAAATGTTAAGTAGATGCGAACCCCAAGTCTACGGAAGTACAGAGGCCGGGGAAGACTTGCTCCTTCAATGACGAGGATACGCTGGAGCTATTCGAGATGCTTACGAAGAGTGGCAAATTGTCCATCCCGGCACCCAAGCGTCCTGATGAAGTGGAAAGGGTGGACCATCCCAAGTACTACCATTATCACCAGTACGTCCATCACTTAATACCGGACTGCTATGTGTTGAAGGGGCAAATTCAGCGCCTCATTAACGCCAACGTCATATCGTTGGATTACGAGGAGAAGACTGTCACGACCGACATGGTTACTCTCAAGTTCGAGAGTTTTCCAGCTACAGAGGTACAAGATGACATCATCCCTACTCCAAAGGCGATGATGGAAGTAGTCAACCTTCTGCCAGAACGAGACAACGCTCAAGGGCTCATCCCGTTCTCTACGCCTTAAGACAGAGTCATGAGTGTCCATCCGGACCAGGCTCCGACACGATGAACCAGAAATCATCGTGAATCTCTCGGAAAACATTTCATGACCTCGCTTCTGAAATATTATCCTAAGACGTGTCTACCATGTACTCTCTACCTCTGAGTAGTCACCTCCTCTATAATAGCTCTAAGCTGTCATAATCTTTAGAAAACATTTTACATCCATATTACCTCTGAAGTGTTTTCCTACATCGTGTCTACCATGTCCATATTACCTCTGAGTAGTCATCCCGTTATGATAACCCCAAAGTTGTCATAACTCCCTAAAAAAAATAGTCACGTCCATATTATCTCTCAACTATTATTCTAGGAAGAAGGATGCTTGCCGTGTCCATATAACCTCTTAGCAATGCCCCCTTTTCCTGACGATTCCACACAATCATCATCTATCGTTTTATATCCAGAAGAGTCCATCCTTACCATGTCCATATCACCTCTGAGTAAGGAAAGTGTCTCTAGCAAAAACTCTTGTGTTTGCCATGTCCATATAACCTCTGAGCAAACACCTTGTCCCTAGGAGAATTATTCCCACTGAGGAAATTTTCATCCCCGTACAGGATCCACACCGTGAAGAAGGACAAAAAAAAACTCCAAATACAAAGAAGACAATGTTTTCTATTACAAAATACGCACATGATCCCTCACAAGTCGAAGGACAAAAAGAAGCAGGAAATCAAAACTGGGAAGACTAGTCTTGAAGGTCTTCCAGCCAGTTCATCAGATGAACCCTCCGCTGTGCGATCCATGCGCGGGCCCTTCTGTCGGCCTTCTAGCGTCTGGCAGTCTCATCTCAGACAGGGGTCCAAGCCTGACACGCAAAAGCCAATTCAGCCTGACGGGCACTGATATCCGCCCTCTCTTGAGTCAGAGCCTCCGAACATTGGTGAAGGACTTCTCCTTGGTCATCTGACTCCTTTAGGTCACGCTCAGCAACGGCCAGGGCATCCGTCAGATTTCGGATCTGTTCACGAAGGTCTCTACAGTGCTCCTCCGTGGTTATGCGACGGCGGACTCGAGCCCCTTCGGCATCGGCCAGCTCGGCAATCTTTGATTCGACTTCCACAAGTCGATCAGAAAAAGCCTTGCACATCTGCTCTTGGCGGGATTCTTCAGAGGCTATCTTCTCTAGTTCTGCCGCGGCTATGGCCGACCGATTGTCATCAAGGCCCTGAAGTTCCAAAGTAATGGCGTCCAGATCATCCAGTAAGCCTCTCGCAATCACAACCTGAGCACCATACTCGAGATGGAGGCACAGTAGTGCCAACTGGCCTTCTACTAGGTTCCGCACCCACTCGACCAGGGGTTGACCATGAAAAGCGCTCTCTATACCATGACTTAAAGCGTCACGGAGGGTGCTCAGCAGGAGTTTTGCATAATATTCTTTATTGGCCTGACTCATAGTGGTCATCGGAGATGCCGCAGTAAAAGATTCCGGACCAGAGAGGACAACCCGCTTAGGACCAGGAGGAGCAGCCATTGCAGGAGGCACAGTCATAAGTACCGAAGAAAGGGATGGAGCAAGAACAGAACCCGACAGCGGCTGGTGTTCGGTGGGCTCCTCGACAGACCCTTTAGCTATGTTGATCAGAGCCTGCCCAATCGCAGGGTTTGTCGGTTCATCAGTCCCTATAACTGGCCCCTCTGTAGAGGCCGCAATGATCGATTCTCGTATGACCCCCTCAACTGGGATCTCAGAAGAAACTATATCAGTAATCCCAAATGAAGTCCCGGAAAGGAACTCCTCCACTAAAACAGGCGCCAGCCCCTCACTCGATTCTATCCTTTCCCCGGAGTGCTCGGAGGTCCCATCGGTTGGCTCACCGATGCTGCTGTTAGGAGTAGCGAGATCAACTAGAGCTGCCACAGGGGGCCTGTCGAAGATCGTATCGCCTCGACTGGCAGACTCATCAACGGTATCCGCTGCTGAGCCCTCGACGGCCTCTTCAACTTCCATACGAGGTCGAGAAAGGATGAACGCTATTTGCAACTCATCCAATATGGACCCCTTCTCACCCATAGAGGAAGGGGAGTCCCAAAAGACGTTAGCAGAAGTACCTCCGACACCTTTAGGGACTTGAGCTATCCCCGGCGAAGGTACCGACACGGATCCTTTTGGAAAGAAAAGGCCAACCCAGGGATTGTCGCACGAGTACTCCCAGGGGCTTGATCATCACGGGAAGCTGAAAAAGGGGTCTCATCTGACCCAGGGGTTTGACCCTTTCCTTGGGCGGAAGAATCCTCCAGGTGCTAGAGTATCCCTTGCACCTGTGCTAGTAGAATAAAGGGAAGTAAGAAGATATTATATAATATATAATATATATATATATATATATATATAATATATATATATATATATATATACCGCAGATAATAACTCAGTGCCAGAATAGGACCTGAGAAGTTGAGACAACGGAAGGAGCGCCACGCCTAGAGAACCCCTCCGCAAAGGCATCCGCTTCACTTTCTTGAGGACAAGAGTAGTTGAAGATGACAAAAGGGGACGTTTTATCAGGAGGCTAAGGGCGTTTAATCCTTCCGTCGCTCTTGAGAATTGTCTGAGGCAATAGGAGACTCATGGCGAGCCTCCTCCACTTCCTGTAGCTTCGATCGGAGTTGATCAAATTAGGTACCCATGATGAAGCTCCGTTCCAGGTCATGACCTGGCGAAAAGCGACTAACCAGGTAATAAAACTTTATGGCGGAAAATAAAATGCAGGGTTCTTTCTTCACGTCAGAAAAGATGAACGTGGCCCCAGTGGAAACGGTGGTATAATACTTCCAAGCATGGGCACCGTCCAACAAACTCCATTCATACCCT
Organism: Iris pallida; assembly: GCA_029216955.1. Classification (NCBI taxonomy): domain Eukaryota; kingdom Viridiplantae; phylum Streptophyta; class Magnoliopsida; order Asparagales; family Iridaceae; genus Iris; species Iris pallida. The sequence continues at coordinate 73,718 of JANAVB010021372.1, forward strand.
AAACAGGGGCTAGGGTTGCCCATCATGGTTTTGCCATAGCTGAACTGTCGTACGAAGCGGCTCGGCAGATAAGGTTCCAAGTACACTTTATTCTGGCTCTGATAAACCAGGTGCGAAGGGCGGATAGATAATAGCCAGCAAAAAGCACCAGAAGTTAAGCCTCCTTCTGTACCAGCTCGGTCGTTAAGTTCGTCGCCAGCTCCATGGCCCCCCAAAGAAGGTTAGATCGGGTTGAAGCTATATCTATCCGGGCGTCCTAGCACTCGCCTACATGTCGGGATTTCTACATAGAACCACTTCGATTTATGATAATGGTGCAGGAGTGCATCTTCGCCATCATCGCAATCTAGGACAGTGGAAGCAATCAGCCCTGGACGATATAAAACTAGCCAAGCCATCAGATATTGGTAGGGCAATTCTGCTCGAGGAAATCCGTTGCCTCGACTGGAAGGTTTTATAATCCTTCCAGAGAAATCCCTTAGACCTCTAAGAAGGTCGCAGACCATAGCCGGAAGCAACGCCAATGAATGGCCAAAAGCCAACCTTACAGCCGGCATGATGAGTTCCTTGCCCAGTCCTCCCACGGAGCCTAGACCTCAGGGGACCACGGCTTTCCGTAACCACATCATCAGAAACTGCTAATGCCACTTTTCGGCTAACGGGAACAGAATTTTGATGAAAGCAACTTATGACCGCAGAAGCAGAGATTTTTTCATCAACAACAGAAAGCGGCTGCGTCTTTGATTTCACCACCATGTCTTTTATCTCAGCAAGGTTGTATGCCCTACGAATAGAGGGTTGGATAGCCCAACCTGCTGATGGGTCGATACCAAAAAATACTGCCTCCAAGCGTTCGTATGGGGCGAGTTGTACGTGGAATCCTGACGCACACAAGCCTGGTGATGACAGAGCAACTCCTTGTACACCTCTACCAGCTCAGGGTATTTGTCTTCTAGCCCCTTAATCTCTTCTGGGGTAGGACAATACTCTTCATAGGGGTTCTCGCCCCAGGGTAGCTTAGAAACGACGAACATCTCGTGAAGGGCCAGTCCCATCTCTCCACAGGGTAGAAAAAAGGTCCCGGTGTCACAATTAAACGATTCCAGTAAAACCAGGAAAAAGAGCGATTGGAAGGAATACCATATTCAGTGCCCCTAATGGTACGACGAAGGTTAGTGTGCGTAATATCCTCTTTAAAAGTACTCAGCACCCATCGGGTCAGGTCGCTCCACTTTCGATTAAACTGCATCCATCCTTTAGGACGAAATAAACCCTTCAAATAACCACAGTCAGATGCCAAGAGTTTGTTGGCAAAAATAGAAGCACGAGATCGTGATAATTCTGTAGGTACATTGTTGAACCTATGCCCAGGGAGCAACACTCATTGAGTGGATGATGAACTACCCGGGATAGACCGGGAATACTCTAATCTACGGAACCTTCGCCCACCTGGATTGGGCCAGAAGTCAAACGCACCTGACTGGGGGTTAAGCACCAGTCCAATCTTCGTTACTCAGCAAAATAGAAGAAGACCGACAACGACAAATTGTGCTCGGTCTCAGGAATATACAGGAGGAGGTTGTTACTCTTGATAAACCATTCCAATCTTAGAAGGAAGAGGTCTGACTCTCCCGGGACTAATCTGTCATCAAAAAGAAATTGGGGCTTTAACTTCCCTGTACTAGTATCCTGAGTCAACCTTCCTTGGTCCAGCATACGACAGAAGTAAGCCAAAGTCTGCGCCCGTATTTCTTTCAACCGTCCGTTCGGTTGGTCTGCAGTAACCGACTGTTATAAAGGGATGAGGAGCTCCTGTTTGAGGTCAATCTCCAATGAACAGAGAGGAAAGTCGTAGAGGATTTTGCTCAATAGGATGGACACAGAAACTGAATAACAAAAAATATACATAGACAAGGGTGAGTGTATAAAGCATTAGCGCAGATGCCTGCAGAAGCATGGAGATCGAAGTAGATACCTGCTGCGGGGGGCGCACATCAAGATGAATCACTGCGCCAACAGTCGAAGGTTCATCGAGATTGCCAATATAAAAAATAGCCCTCTTTCCTGCACCTTTTTGGGGCCAACCGTAAGAGCTTTTAGGGTTTTTGACCTTTTGGGGTCCATGGCGAAGCGCTAGGGTTTTGAAGAAAGAGAGAACTCTGGCGTAGACTGTTGAAGAAAATATGAAGGCGTTCTCCTCTCTCCCAAAATGTCTACTTATAAGAAAGGACACGTTCAGGATAGAAGACAAAACCTCTTGGACGATGTGCGTTCAGAAAAAAGGGTCATGATGAACGTTCGCGTTATATGAGGAGTTATGACATGCTTATGGAGGAGACGGCTTAACGCATTTAATGCTGGAGCCTAAGTACATCGTCAGCCTATCCGCAGGAGGTGATGGGTATGTCCTCTACACACAAAAAGAGAGGAGGCACGTATCATGCTTCTTTTCAAAGTGCCCCGAGCTTGACCCAAGTTCGAGACACTTTGAAGGGGGTCTTGTAAAAGTATGAAAAATTACAGCTGATGCAAGGGCAAGAGGGTGCTCTCGTCGCCCACCCTCTTCTAGATGACATATGGCACAGGTTAGTGTCCCCCACTACCGACCTAACATCACAGAGGCACAGAGAGTGAGATGCGCAGACCAACCAAGGACGAAGACATTCTCAGGATGAAGTTCAGAAAAAGCACTCTTCTCATTGATCGTAGCTACAAGGGTCTAAAAATACATCAGAAAGAAGTTTTTGAATCTCATTTATAAGGATCAATTACAAGGTCTTTGTTACACAAGTGAGAATAGAAATTTCTATAAAATAAGGGAAGAATCGTCTTCGATGGGCAGCCTTCACAGTGTGATCGTCTTGGACAGAAGAGAGATACAGTCTACATCAAAGTCTCTTCCCCACCAACTCACAGTGTCATCGGAGCCAACCCTTTTGTCACCAAGAGAAGCTAGAGCTTCAATATACTAAAGCAGTGGAAGACCCAGAACCACAGCACGACGAAGCCCTATTGCTCCCAATAATCAAAGTAGAGCACGGCCAGCTATTCATCGGGTGGGAAATCGATCTCGAACCCGTGGCTTGGATCTCCCACATCCCTCAGACTTGCTCAGAGTCGAACTCCCTAAGAAGGACATTTGCATACTTCTCAAGGGCAGTGATGACTCATTCTACGCAGAGTTCCTCTATAAGAATGTGGCTCCTACAATCGAGAGAAGCCTCAACCAGCGACCAACTTATACAACGCCGATCGCCGTTCGAAGTTAAGTTTAGATCTCGCATGGTGGTGAATGATGCTGAGAAGAAGACAACGATTCTACAGAGGAGAACTTCCCCTTTTACAAGACCGAGAGTGGCCTAGAGCGCACACCACAGGCCCAAGGTCAGAATTCCCACATTAATGGAAAAAATCTAAGACTCAGCACTTTGTATCTTGGTCTTAGACCCTTGGAATTCCCATATTATTGGGGCATTAAGAGGAAAGTCCTTAAAAAACAGGTATTTATCGCTCTTTACTTCAGAAGCCAGAGCCTTCAAGTTAGAGGCACAGCCACCTGCCTGCGCCAACCTCAGAAACAAGATGGTGGTAGGCCCCCCTTCCCTTCTTTATTCCAGATGCCAGTGCCTTCACTCCAAGGCATAGCTATCTGCCTGTGCTAATCTTAGACGTACAAGGGTGTCATACCCTTCCCTTTGCGAATGCCTTTACTGTTTAGAGGCGCAGCTACTTACCTGTGTCCGCATGAGGCACATGATGTGATATGCTCACACATCTCCATTCCCATGGCACAGTTATCTCCTCCAGATCAGAAGCTTAAGTTACTTCTCTATAAGAGACTTGGGAACTCCCATCGCAACCAATGCAAGTCAACCTGTCGCTCCAAAAGCATAGTAACCACGCCAACCTCAAGTACAAGCCTACTTATCGCCTACAGCACAGTGACTCTGGTAGCCCAAAACATAGCTTCATAAGTTGCTCTATATACACAGAAGTCTCGTCGTCATTCGAAGCCAAGTCCACTCGTCGCCTGAAAGTACAGAGGTTCCGTCGTCTCCAGAAGCACGGTCTACTCGTCGCCCCAGAAGCACAACAACACTTAGTCCTCGCCAGAGGCACAGGAAGCATGGGTCCACCCCAATTGGTTTGTTTAACCACCTCTTACAGCGAAGATTGGGATTAAATCATGTTTTATATCATATCAGATTGATTTAAATCTTAGATGAGGATCAATTAGACTCCAAATCTAGGATAAAATCCAAAGATTTACTCGGCTGTATCCGAGCAAGTAAATCGGTATGCGCCACGTGTCACCTCCTTCGATTATTTTTATAACCACCAAAGATCTCGTTTGAAGGGAATCTTGATGTCCGCCACGTGTCAGCGCCGCAGAAGCCCGCACCCCGCAATGACGACAAATTCTTTCATTTCTCAGAAACCCTAATGCATATCGCATATGTGCTCGGTTCTCTATAAATAAAAGGAGTTCTTCTTCCACCAAAAGGAGAAAAGAAAAAGGGAGAGGGAACATTGATAATCGACAAACTTCAAAGGAGCAGCGATCTCTATCTACGAAGAGTCGACCACCCTCATCCACCTATCAACCAAAGAACCAACCAACCATCTTCAAAGGATATTCTCATCCAAACAGCCTCTTGATGGTATCCCCAGAGTCCAATCAAAGGCGCCAGAGAGCCATAGCAAGGTTGATTCATCGTCAGATCGTCAACGAAATAAAGGAGCCACTGCAGCGCTTTATCTCCACTGTCACACTTTCCCAAAAATCTCTTCTTTCTGTACTTAGAATATTCTGTTTAGGACTTCCTTCTTTGTACACAGATACCTTATACGTTCAATAAATCAAAAAGTTCATTCAATGTTTTGTTACGTCGAACAATATGGAGTATGACTCGGGAGGTAGTGTCACATAGAGCACAATTGCTTTAAGGCAAGAGCCATGGTTGGTTCAAAAATAAGTATACCACGGTCTATGGCACTGATATGGAACACGGTTGATTCAAGTTGACTTGGTAGGAGGGCTATCAAATAGTCAGTCCTGAGTTAAATAAAATGATATGGTAACATAAAAAATGCTCGCGACCGTAGGTTGTCAAGGCAGTCTATGATTTGAAAGCCTTAACATAGTCCAAAAAGATGGTACACTGGAAAAGTAATAATTGTGTAAGACAGTAGTTCGAGTCGAGTCTTGCATGGTCATTGGATAACTTGTGCACAAGGGAAAGTTTTCTCGAAACGACAAACATGGGGCCACAGGATCATTCCGGCCTAGGAGGAAACCCGGTATAGCCGAGCTGGGAGTACCGCTCAGGTTATTCAAAAACTTTCAATGGGGCTCGCTACTTGTGAAAGGGTCACCGAATAGCAAAACTATAAGTCTAGGATAGCTTGTGGTGCAAGTGACTATTTTATATAGATGGGTCAGCATATTAGCGGCGATCGCGTGATGCCTTTGGACTAAGTTGATTATTGTATGCACGGTACCAAAGAGTCATGTTGAATATGTGCACGATACACAATCTTTGGGCCTACGATTGGGCTGCAACGAAGACACCGTATTTCGGTACGAGTTGCGGCATCAGAATGATTGAGTAAGTGACACTAAGTTCACAAGTCTTGATTGAGTCAGTTGATGATTAAAACATAAAGGATGCGAGGCGGCAATATGGTTAGTCAGACTGAGTTGCGAGGCACGGCCTCAATAGGGATACATAAATAGATCTCATGATACGACCACGATGTTTGTACAATGGACTCCTAGCATGGTCATATAAAAATTTGGTACTATCATGTAGTTGTGTCTCTAAGTATAAGCCAAGAAGGCAAGCATGAGTCAGTATATTGGTATTGTTAGCACGAAAAGGGTCTTAAGGCATGAGTAATAAGTAAGATTTTGATGCGAGACACGATGATGGTCTAAAGACACAAAATAGGGCAGGAGTCCATGTCCTGAAACTGATCTTAAGGCAAGATTAGAAAGACAATCAAAAGGGATATGCTACACAAACTAAATAAACGTTTTGGTTTTGGTATGGGTGGGCTAGGAGTTCACACCACCAATACAGTTCAGTACTAGCACCTATATAGTATTTATGTGTAGGCGAAGGTAGAAGATCCTTCGGTGCGGAGCTCGCTCGGATGCGCTGAGGCATGGAGTTCCTTGGTGTTTCGAGGCATGAGGCCACATGGAGTCTGCATTATACGGGACATAATATATGGACATCGCCTTCCAAAGCATCCTCAAGTTACAACCTTGAAGCTTTGTATTGAGAGATGAAAGAGAGCAGAGTGACTTGTATTGTTCGAAGAGTGAGACTGAGTGATTGTAATCATGACCACGTGCCATATTGTAATCTTCATTTTAATTTAAATAAAGAGTTCTTTTTGTATGCTCATGTTGCCTACATTATTTAATGTTTCTGTTTGGGACTTCTGTGTGACGCCGTCGCCTAGCCTGTAATCGATCGTTATGGAATCTATCTTGCGTGAGCGCAACCTAGGCTCACGCGGCATCACGCCTTAGAGAGGATGATCGCTTCTATGAGATCGGGGCGTGACATAATGGTATCAAAGCACGGCTTTACATCCTTGGACTTTCAATTGAATTCTTTAACTCAGATGTTGTTTCCGTAAACTCTGATGTCGTTTTTGCAAATTGATATCGTTGGTGTGCTCTCTCAATGTTCCAAGGGATGTCTATACAATAAGTCTATATAATTTGCAAAAGCGTTGTTTTCGATAAAAACAAAAGATGGTTTCACGTAAAGAACAGTTAACTAATTCGGGCTAGGCATATACACCAAGAATTACGTTGACCTTAGCAAAGTCGGGTGCGGAATTCAAATTGTGTCGGACAAGAATGAGTTAGACTCGATTCATAAAAGTGTTGGGTAGTTACAATAGAGGTGCTATCGTACGACGATAATGTCAATGGGATATAGATGGAACGTGCTTGAAATTAAGGAATGGTTCGAATGGAGATTCGAAGTAATCGATTATGATTCAAAATTTGTTTCTAGGATTTATCAAATAACTTCATCCCTGAGTGGTGTATGGGATAGCCTTAGGGATGTCGATGACTGAGGATCGGGGTGCCAATGAGTCTATTAGCAAGCGTCGTCGTATGCAAATCCTTAGATTGAGTATCATTGATTAAGTTGTAGTCTTGAAGTTTTTGACAAGTTGATTCGAACGAACTAAGAAACAACGTGTATGGAATTGGGATTGCGTAATTATGAAACACAAGAATGATTGAGTAGGAAAATTGAATCGAAAAAAATTTAATGTGTAACGTACGAATGACTCAGTTGAGGAATCGATATGAATCGTATACGAAAAGTTAGCACGATGGGAAGATAGCGTGCATGAAAACGTTTGATTCTAAAGTTACGAAAACGACTAGGATTGGGATAGATGTTTCTCGATGATTCGAGTTAGCATAGAACGGTGCATTTTGAGAAATATATTGCTCGATGACTTAAGATAGACAAATGAACATACGTGATTTTGGGTTTGAACGAATTGATCATGTAACTAGTTCAGGGGATAATGTTCGAACTTGATCTTTAATGTCAAGGACATTATGGTTTATCCAATTCGAATGATAGCATCAGTATCCTGACTCGGAGTTCGTTGTAGAGGAAGATCATCAGGTTATGTGTATCGTCAATGGTATTGATGCGTATCAAAGATCGATGTGCGATAACTCGAGGGTACTCTGACTCGAGGATGATGATCGCGTAAAATATTATTGTTCAAACGGATGCTATACTTGGGATTTGGATAGAAATGAATGTTTGGATGAAAAGGAAAGTATCTTGATTGCTTCGATGAAAACCACGACGTTGACATCCTTGTCTTGTACGAGCGCAACTCCAGTCTCGTACATGCGTCACGTCGGATTAAGGCGAACATTCTGCGGGAGCGCTGGCATGGTGATTCATGTCTAGCGTGAATGATCAAACTTGCAGGAGGTCATGGCATGGCAATTGACTTTTTTTGACTTGTGGTTTGATGCAAAGGTGAATTCGAGGATGGTTCGAACTTGTGATTGATGATAAAGTAAGTTGAGGATTGAATAGATCCAATCTACGTATCGAGAAAGATTTAGTGTAGACACAAAAAAGAGTTACGCTTCGAGGAGGACGATTATCCTGCAGGTGCATTGGCTTGGTGATTTTATGTCCAGCATGGATAATCGGACTTGCAAAAGATTGGAGCGTGACATATTGTTATGTTAGATGACCTTGTAATCGAATACGTAAATTGTGTTGAACGACACGGGGATAATGATATGAGAATTATGGTTCAATGATAAAATAGATAGTGGAGTACTTGACTTAGATATAATGGATAGGTGGATTATATCGAATGTGTTCCAAGAGATAGACTACGTGAATTGCTTGTTTGGACGTGCGATATTGATATGTCGAGGAATTGGTTGAGCATATGAACTTACCGTAGGATGGCTTTACTGAATGACTCGGACCCTCGGATTGAACTCTGTGAATGCGAATTGGAGAAATCTATGCTCGAAGTTTAGAAATCGGGTAATGCGAGCTTGGGTAGAAAACTCTGTATTATCAACTTTGGTTTGACCTTAGGATTGGGGTTAGTATTATATTATTATTTGGGAATGGTGATTCCAATACTGACGTTGACTTTAGCCTAGAGAGATGGCCTAGCGGTTAGGTAAGATGTCCCTATTTCGAGAGGTAGCATCGGTATAATTAATTTCAGGATTGATAGAATGAATTAAATATGTTGAATTAGATTCACTATCACGAGGCTTGGCTGAAATATATATTTGGGAGATACCTTAAATATGTGCATGATCCAACTAAGTGGTACGTTGAATTCAAGTGAGACTAAAGGAACGAAAATGTATCGAGGATTTCGAAGTCGTGTGTTTCAAAGAAATTATTGATCGTAGTGCGATCGTTGGATTTGAAATAAACTTAAATGTTGATTGATCGGATGGTTTATCCTAGAACTCAGTTCTCCGTATGCACGACAAGTATAAGTTGACCAAATTTCAGATATAGTTGTTTGAGGTAAAAAAATAAATAAGGTGCGAGCGTGGCTCGGATTGAAGAGACGCATAGGCAGAGTGTGAGAGAACCATTGGATGTTGAATCAAGTGATAAGTCCATGAGTATGTACTCAGTAAGTTTCAAGAGCCTTGGGGATGTCGATACTGATGATCGGGGTGCCAATGCGTCTATCAACAAGCATCGTCGTATGCAAAGGCTTAGATTGAGTATCATTGATTAAGTTATAATCTTGAAGTTTTTGACTAGTTGATTCGAACGAACTAAGAAACAACACGCATGAGATTAGGATTGCATAATTATGAAATGCAAAAATAATTGAGTAAAAAATTTAATCGAAGAAAAATTTAAGGTGTAACGAACAAATGACTTTGTTGAGGAATCGATATGAATCGTATACAAAAAGTTAACACGATAGGAAGATAGTGTGCATGAAAAAGTATAATTTCTAAGTTACGAAAATAACTCTAAGGATTTGGGATAGATGTTTCTCGATGATTCGAGTTAGCATAGAACAATGCACTTTGAGAAAATATGTTGCTCGATAATTTAAGATAGACAAATGAACATACGTGATTTTGGGTTTGAATAAATTGATCATGTAACTAGTTCGGGGAATAATGATCGAACTTGATCGTAAATGTCAAGGAGATTATAGTATATCCAATTCGAATGATAGCATCAGTTGCACGACTCAGAGTTCGTTGTAGAGGAAGATCGTCAGGTTACATACATTGTCGTGGTATTGAGGCGTATCAAAGAAATATGCGATAACTCGAGGGTACTCTGATTCGAGGAATGACGATCATATAAAATGTTGTTGTTCAAATGGATGCTATACTTGGGATTTTAATAGAAATAAATGTTTGGATTAAAAGAAAAGTATCTTGATTACTTCGATGATAACCACGACGTTGACATTCTTGTCTTGTACGAGCGCAACTCCAGCCTCGCACATGCGTCACACCGGATTAAGGCAATCATCCTGCGGGACCGCTGGCATGGTGATTCATGTCCAGCATGAATGATCGAACTTGCAGGAGGTCATGGCGTGGCAATTGGATTGCTTCGACTTGTGGTTTGATGCAAAGGTGAATTCGATGATGGTTCAGACTTGTGATTGATGATAAAGCAAGTTAAGGAATGAATAGATCCAATCTATGTATCGAGAATGATTTAGTCAAGACACAAAGCAAGAGTTACGCTCTGAGGAGGATGATTATCCTGCGGGAGCCTTGGCATGGTAATCTCATGTCCAGCATGGATAATTGAACTTGCGGAAGATTAGGGCATGACATATTGTTATGCCAGATGACCTTGTGATCGAATACGTAAATTGCGTCGAACGACTCAGTGAATATGATATGAGAATTATGGTTCAAAAATAAATAGTGTAGTAGAGTATTTGACATAGATATGATGAAACTTTTTTTTGAGTTGTGTATAATATAATGCCCCGTCCCACTCAGTTCAATCGGAGGAATGAAAATGCCAACGACGGTTGGACTTAGCCATGCAATGGCTTGCTCGAAGACCCGCTTGGTCAAGGCAACTCCTCGCTCAGGTGGGTAGCTTCGGTGAACTTGCCTCAGCTTGGCCTTCACACTAATAAATAAAGTTTTCAAATGCACAAGTAGGCTTGATAATAAAATAGGAGAATCCACATAGCTAAGGCGATAATCCCAAGTTGGGTCAGATTGAGGTAGAATATGGAAAGGTCACAAGGTCGGCTTAGAATCATGCACGATGTGCTTTCAAAATGACACTCGGTCCTTTGTCCGTTGTCCCGACCCGCACCCAGTGTAAGGAGACGAGAAGTGGGTACGTCCAGCCTACGTCGCATGGTCTGCGGTAGAACGCTGTCCTAGGTCACAACATCTAACAATATAACCATACCTGTACAATTGTATACGCTCCAGAAGGAGAACAATATAAAGGTACAACTCAATCACAGAATCTAAGATGGAATAAATAGAGTAAATGGATGAACAAGATAAAGGAGTAATCTCCAACAAGAGCTACAATGAGAGTAAAATCTAAGTGTTCAAATAACACAAATAACCAATATCTGGAAGTACATGATAAGACATCTAAAAAGGGAAACTAATCTAGAAATCTAATCTAGACAATAGGCTAGTCCTCAGCGACTGCTGGATCCTCCTGAGGGTCCAAGTCACCGGTGTCATCTAAGCTTGTGCCATAATATGTAGGGAAAAAATCCTCCTCATCACCTGTATATTTTTAACAGTCC
>JANAVB010021373.1:15000-22500 GCA_029216955.1 Iris pallida
CGAAACCAACACTTAATCCAAGTGCCTCGCATAGATCGCTTCACGATCTCGTGCTACTATCGTTGAATCATACAACTCAGTCTGGATCATACACATATTTTAGGCGTCCCACCAATATATGCATTTCAGCCAAGCTTAGTTGTAAGATATCGGGACAACTAACAAACTCAACTTAAATCCTCAAACACCAAACATTCCGTATTCGACTTAGTCATATCTTAGCGCCTATTCCCAAAATACTCTTCGTATGCATCATCCCATAACATGCGATCATCTCCCAACATCTTATACATAACTTAATTCAACCATAACTTCGATCTCGTAAGTTTCTCGCCGGCCACCTAACACTCGCATTGCATCGAGTCATTGCGCATCCGATCACAACAATTCTCTGCAACGCCTATTCGCCCAACCGTTTGCCTATCTCTCACATAACCCAAGTCTTTCATTAATCATTCATAACATTAGCCTTAACAACATGGACTATGTCAACATGTCACAAATTCTTTTGTCTATAATCCGTACTAAGTCTCGACGCAACTATCCATACGTGATCCACATTCTCTCGCTCTATCCATACGTTGCGTCTGGGACTACCCCCGCTAGGTAACTTATCCAGACATTACGCTCGCACTCTCCCGACACAAGAGGTCGACTTGAGTCTACGATGCTCAAAGGCAACAATCTTTCTGACCCAAGGTCTCTTACGTTACGTCTATCTCCGATACTCGACCGAGTACGAATCCTTTACTTAGTCCCTGATTCAATCATGACTAGTTCGTTTCGTAATATCGATGGTGCGCTCAACACACATGGCCTAACCGTGTTATTAAAACCGATCTACGACACAACTCTTAGGGTCATTCTACCATTCGTTGCTCTCGCGCATTGCAAAATCCTTGCAATCGCCTTACCGCGTCACTACGCTAAGCACGTTCCTCAACATACACTACCTCATTCCTTATCCTTCTTACGCGACTTCTTTAGGGTCATCCTATGGGACTTCAACATTCCCTTGATTTGGCGGTCAAGTCTTCTAGGGTCATCTGCCCCGAAACTACGCTCGATAATTGAAGATCATCAACGAGGGACAGTTACAACGAACCATGCTATATCCTATCGCGGAGCCAAATCAATTTCCGATACTTCCTATGGGACTTTACCCAATCCGACATACCAATCCATAATTTGTCTACTCCCGCACAACTGATGTGCCGTTACTACTCGAGTCACTTAGGCACTGCCGTTGACAATATCGCACAATCCTCAATTCTACCTTCGCATCAAACCACAAATCCATATCCAAATTGCTACGCCTCGTAAGTTCGATCATCCCCGCTGGATGAATCACCATACCAGCGCTCACGCGGAATGATCGTTCTAATTTGACGTAACGCATGTGCGAGGCTGGTGTTGCGCTCGCTCAAGACAAGAATGTCAACATAGTGGTGATCTGCGAAGCAATCTTTACACTTCCATTTTCATCCAAGCAATATCCCTCGACTCTCAAATTCTCCGAAGCGTTCCTACCGTTATCATCCAAACTGCCATCAACTTAACTTGCATCTTATTCATCCAACAACAATGCTCAACATAATTTTTCGTTCATTCGATCAGAGTATCCCCGAGTTATTACATATCGTCTTTGATACGCCTCAATACCATCGTCGATATGCATAACTTGAACATCTTCCTTTCTCATAAGCTCAAACCCGTTGCAATCATTGCCATTATCCGAACTTGAATACGAATCAAGTCTCGCACTTATCAAGATCCAATCGGTTGTAACTACTTAACATCATCGCGACATAATTTTAAATTTCACATATTCATTCTCATATCCCTAACTCGTACTTCCAATTGTGCTACCGATTCATCGCGTTAACCCAAATTTGTTCGCACAATTTCTCCGTACTTACTCAACATGTTCCGAAGAAGTCTCCGTACTAACTCAACATAAGTTCGACCGGGTCGACCATTTCCTCAACGTAACATTCATTCGCATATGCTCGGGCTATCGTTCGACTTATACTTAGCGAATCCTCGACCGACGTATCCTCCGTAGGCACGACTTCACGCATACTCATTTAACTAATTCACCAAAGCATACTTATATCGACTCCTATCGCATCATTTCTACTCGAGTCTCGGTACCATTTCATCCGTTGCGAACAAACATATCGTAACCACATAATCATTTCGACGAAACCTATCGCAAGTCACCAAGCGCCTTAACATAACCATCGCTAAGTGGTATTCCATATACCACTCAGGATCGAGCCTATCGTTATCGATACAATACTTCGCTATACTTGTTCGCATAATTGGTATTGCATATACCACTCGGAATCGAGTCATTACTCGACATCACACTTCGCATAGGTCCGACTTCTATCTCAACTTAACCGTCACGTATGGCGATCCTTCTGATCCCAGCTCTAACGTCAGCTCAAGTTTGGAACTCATTCAATCTAACCGTACCATGGCGATCATCTCGATCACACCCGCAACATTCGCTTATTCAAAGCTCAATGCAACATATGGCCAACATACACGTTTGCCCACACAACTCGACTTAGCGACCAACTCGATTCGTTACTATCGCATCCACGATCTTCGAATCCCGCACGTTGCAGCTCGTGCAACAACTTAGTCTCGATACTTAAGGTCTTTACTCAATCTCGAACAACATTTTGCTATCCATCCGCATAGCCATACTACGCACATCATACCGTATCGACTCGTCGCACCGATGCAACGAACGATCCACGACTTGCTGCACTCCGTGCAACCGATAACACATAACTATTTCCGTAGTCACATAACACGTATCGCCTCACATATCGACCCGTTGCACTTCGTGCAACCAACAAAACATATCCCTCGCACTTCGTGCGACCGCTAACACATAACGCCTCGCACTTCGTACGACCGATAACACATAGCTCCTCGCACTTCGTGCGACCGACCACACATATCGTTGCACTTCATGCAACCAACATCACCATATTCGTTGCACTTCGTGCGACCAGCATTCCATAACTCGTTGCACTGCGTGCAAATAACATCCCCTCTCGTTGCACTGCGTGCAACCAACACTCTCCGATGGCACCCGAAGATAGCGTAATAGTCACGACATACTTGTGGCAGACGTACGCACTTAATATAGACTTATTGTATGGAACATCCAATGTAGCGTCGAGCAGATCCATGAGCCATGCGGTTGCGGAAACAACTTAGAGTCAACTGAATTCGATAACGAAGCAACTGAGGGTCAAAGAGATTCACGCACGGTCCAAAGGATGGAACCGCTCTGATACCAACTTGTCACGCCCCGACCCGGGAAATCGCTTGTCCTCGCTAGATTTTACCCGAATCATCGTCCTCGCTGGGGCGTGATGCCGCACGAGCCTGGAGTTGCGCTCGTGCAAGGCAAGATAACAGGTTCACATAGAACTATCTCAAATCGATAACATAAGCAGCGGAAGAAGACAAAGTAAAACATACGAATCTCTTTTATTCATATTGAACTGAAGGTTACAAAGGCTCTGAATAGCCCAACATAAAATGCCAATTGGCTACAACGCTCATGATCTCTCTAGCTCACAAAGGATTACATTGTTCCATGCATTATGCCTCTTTATAGCCACCAAGTAGTCTTCGGCCGAACATCTCCATGTCGCAAGTCCGAACGCATATACGGAAGCTCCTCTTGAACGCCAAGGACTCCATGCCTCGGCACGTCCAAGCCAAGCTCCGCCCCGAGCTGATCATAACCTGAACCTGCACATAAACTAGTGGGGGTTTAGTGCTTTCGTCCTCGCTTCGCACTGATCAAGACCCGCTCGCACCCAAACCAAACACTTATTCATTTAGTGAGCATGCATATTACTTTGTGGTCTTTCTATTTAGCCTTAGGATCAGTTTTTATGGCAAAACTTAACATAGCATATTATTATAATGTGTCACCACATCCCGTGTTTCTGCAGCAGATACAGTTAGCCATAACATAAACGTAAACATAGTGTTCGTGCTCATGCCGTCCCATTTTCCCTTAGCCTGCAGTGGTTAGAACTTAACATAAGCAAACATACGATTCGTACAACCGACCGATCATAAACATAAACATATGCATAATGGGTAGCAGGCCCTGCGCCTGCACCCAGCTCTCATCTCAGCCCACCGGCCCTAACTATATGAAGGTCACGGGGTGTCGCACCGTAATGGACTTGGCATCTCATATGTGTAAGCCTACAATCGCTTCGATACGGGTTGCTAGCCCAGTATCTGAAGGATCCCAAACTTACGGGTATCATAGCTTATCACAGCACTGGACGGTCGCAATCCGTCCGAATGTTGTGCACCATAAATACCACACATAATTTCCTCCTAGGCCGAACGGTCCCGGCGCCCCGGCGTAACCGTTCGAGGGAAGCCACACCCGTGCACGGGCAATCCGAGTCCATTGACCATGCAATACGTTCCATAGCATACAAGTCATACATTCCAATCCATCTCGCATTCCATAACATAATCCACCATTCATATGGGGAGCTCCGTCGGCGTTATGCCCCAACACATCCATATTGATGCACGACGCCTAACGGCTTAGTCGTCTCGTACTCATATTCACGCATCTCGTTCATAATGTTATTCGCATAGCCTACTTTCGTATTTACTTGGTCTTTTCGTAGCTTAAGTGCACAAAGGCACGCTCAGCACCGTATTCAATGTTCTACGCCTAGAGTTCAATGTTCTCGGAGCCGTGCACCTGATGCACATCTCGATGTTGTCTTTCAATGTTCTACCATCCTGCCCTATCGCGACTCGTGCACTTGATGCACGTCGCTTCAATATTTCGATTGTTCAATGTTCTATCTTAGTGTTCAACGCATACTTAGACACTTACTCGCCGAGCCCACGCTCGCTAACTCGATAACATATTTTGCACCATAACATATTTTATTAGACGTGAAGGAATAGGGAGAGAGAGAGTCAAGAACCCGCCCACCTTAAGCCGATACGCCTTGCTGCCTCGCCGATTGAAGCGTTTCGCTTTCATAACTCGATCGCATAGCTAACTCTTGGACTTAGCCATTCCTTTGCTCTCCTCGGTTGATTTGGCCTATCGTGCCCATGCCACAATCCGTTGCAAGGCCACGATTTGGTTTTGCGGACACTTCATTGCATAAGGCAAAATGCCGACCTCTTATTGTCCAGCGTAGAAGCATAGCCTGCACACCAGATCAACTAAAATCAGCACTTGCTCAAACGGGACTTACTCTTTGCATCGATTCGATTCATAGATTCCAACCGACTCAAAGCTTACCTTTGGCCAACGCAACACTTGCATCGATTCATATCGATACCTCATCGGGTCAACGCAACTCTTCGAGTCAACGACTCATCGTAATGCACCGATGCGGAGCGGGGCATTACACCGACACGGCCGCACCCGGGGCTGCCGCACGCTGCCCGAATCGTACCCCCGCGGGGAGCCGTATGGCTCGACCCGCGGGAGCACGAATCGGGTCAGCTTCGCAGCTGCCCCGGGCGCTCCGCCGAGCACGACGAGGAAATTCGCTCAGTTTCCAGCATCTCGTGGTGAGGCGACGGGTCGCGCTGCACCGTTGAAGGCGACATCGGTAAGCTCGCTGCACGAGGGTCCACGGTCGCGGGGCGGGTCGACCTGCACCGGGCGAGGCGACGATAAGCTCGTTCGGACGGCATCGCATTCCTGCTGCGACGCAATTTTTTACGCCTCGCACGGGCAGTTTCTGCCGCGCACCCGCGTCCCGTGGCCTCGCACGGGAGCTTCGCACAAGGGTCCGTGGTGCAGCAGCGGGCCTTGCTGCACCGGGCGCGTCAACGATAGGGTCGTGGGGGATTTCGTTCGCACAGCATCCCATTTTGCCCGCAAAGCCGCACCTACTCAAAATTTGTTGCGCCGCCCAAATTTCAGCTCAACTCGCTTCCCCCTATAATAGATTTGCAGTTTTATTGTTGGGCTGACTCCGGGGTACCAAAGTGCTTGAGGAGCTTGTCATTTTTGGGGAAAACGCGCCCAACCTCCCGCTCGGTCGGGGGGGTTCGAAACTGGCACGAGTTGCGGCAGATTCTGTCGCACGGGCTGAGAGCTGCGCGCCGCGCGCAGAAACAGCTGCAACGCCTCGCCTCGCGCTGGGACGCGAGCGAGGCGGGCGGCCCGTGCAGCCGTTCGATGCGCTGGTCGCCTCAGCGCGCCGCCGCGAGCCCGTGCTCGCCGATGCAGCCTGTCAGGCCCACGCCGTGGGCAGAAACTGCCGCGCGACAGAAAACGTCGCGAACCGTCGCGCACCCAAAGCCAGCAAGCGCCCGGTCGCTGGATCGCCGCGCGCGGGCAGCCGTTCGACGCGCCGTGCACCCCCCGCGCGCACGGGATTGTGGCGCGCGACGAACATCCCCCCCTTCACCACCTACTCCCCTATAATAGATTTGCAGTTTTATTGTGGGGATGACTCCGGGGGACCAAAGTGCTTGAGGAGCTTGTCATTTTTCGCGCGCAGCCGCAGGCCGCGCCCGTGCTCGCCGATGCAGCCTGTCAGGCCCACGCCGTGGGCAGGAATCTGCCGCGGGGCAAACGAAGTGCCGCGAGGCACACAAACCGCAGCATATGCGCACCCGGTCGATCCCGTGCAGCCGATAGGGCCTGTCAGGCCCACGCCGTGCACAGAAAATCTTCGTGCGCGCTGAAACTGCTGCAACGCATGCGTTTCTGTGTCCCGTGCGGCCGACAGGGCCTGTCAGGCCCACGCCGTGCACGGAAATTCTTCCCATGCGCAGAAACTGCTGGAACGCTTGCATTTCCGTCCCCCGTGCGGCTGATAGGCCATGTCAGGCCCACGCCGTGCACGGACACTGGTTGCGTGTGCAGTAACTGCTGCAACTTGAGGGTTCCTCGATCCCGTGCGGCCGACTGGGCCTGTCAGGCCCACGCCGTGCACAGAAATTAATCGTGCGCGCAGAAACTGCTGCAACGCTTCCATTCCTCGGTCCCGTGCGGCCGATAGGGGCTGTCAGGCCCACGCCGTGCACAGAAATTCTTCGTGTGCACAGAAACTGCAACAACGCTCGCATTCCTCAGTCCCGTGCGGCCGATAGGCCCCGTCAAGCCCACGCCGTGGGCAGAAATTGTCGCGCGACAGAAAACGCCGCGAATCGTCGCGCAAGCAAAATTCGCAAGCGCGCGCTCGCTAAATGGCCGCGAGCGTGGAGCCGTTCGACGCGCCGTGCGCCCCCCCGTGCGCGCGCGCGACGAACATCCCCCCTTCACCACCTACTCCCCTATAATAGATTTGCAGTTTTATTGTGGGGATGATTCCGGGGGACCAAAGTGCTTGAGGAGCTTGTCATTTTTCGCGCGCAGCCGCAGGCCGCGCCCGTGCTCGCCGATGCAGCCTGTCAGGCCCACGCCGTGGGCAGGAATCTGCCGCGGGGCAAACGAAGTGCCGCGAGGCACAC
>JANAVB010021373.1:40000-42500 GCA_029216955.1 Iris pallida
CTTGAGTTTTGAATAATGATCTTGAAACGAGCTTGAGGAAAAGCGACTGAACTTGATCTTGAGTATTGAGAAAAATTGAAGAATATCCAACTCGGACAACAGCATCAACGCACGACTCGAAATTGGTTGCAAAGGAAGATCGTCAGGTTACGCATATCGTCGATGGTATTGAGGCGTATCAAAGATCGATATGCGATAACTCGGGGGCACTCTGACTCGGCGAATGACGGTCGTGCGAATGTCATTGTTCCGTTGGACGCTATACTTGAAATATAAAAAAATGTATCGAGGAAAGGATAGACTTGGCTCGAGGACTTTCTAAGTTGAACGAATGACGATCGAACTATCGAACTTTGCTTGGATGAAAACTGGAATGTTTGGATTTGCTTCGTCGACAACCACAATGTTGATGTTCTTGTCTTATGCGAGCGCTACTCCAGCCTCGCACATGCGTCACACCGATTAGGGCGATCACTCTGCGTGAGCGCTGGTATGGTGATTCATACAGCGGGAGTGGTCGAACTTGTACGGTACGACAGATTGTGCTTTGACTTGTGGCTTGACACGAAGTTAGACTCGAGATTGAATTGGTGTGCTTGTCGATTGAACTTGAGGATTGAGTAGGTCCAATCCGCGTATCGAGAATGAATGAGTCTAAACTCAAACAAGAGTTACGCCCCGATGAGAATGATTATTCCGCGGGAGCGTTGCATGGTGATTCATGAACCGCCATGGATAATCGGACTCGCGTGAGATTGGGGCGCAACGTATTGTCGAGCGAGACGACCTCGTGATCGAATACATGAATTGGTTAGAATTGGTAAATTGAAGGAATTTGAATATACACAATGCGTGCCATAATACGAATTAGGTGATCGTGCTTGATGTTTAGAAATTTGAGTGACGCGAGCTTGGGTAGAAGACCCCATATGATCGACTCTGGTTTGACCCTAGGATAGGGGTCAGTGTTGGCATTATTGTTGGGGAACTATGATTCCAATCCTGACATTGACTTAGCCTCGAAAAGAAATGGCCTAGCGGTTAGGCGAGACGCCATGTTTCATGAGTTATCAGTCGAAGGATTGATCTTGAGGATTGGCATGGATGGATAGCATGAATCACGAATGTAGAAAACCCTGCTCACGAGATTCGGCTGACATGTATATATTTCAGGGACGCCTGGGTATGTGCACGATGCGACTCGAGTGAGAATGACAATTCTCTATCATGCGGCTTGGCTGAATGCATGTATTTTGGGGACGCTTGGAATGCGTGCATGATCCAGCCAAGTGATACGACGAGTTCAAGCAAGGCTTGAAAGATGGGAGTGTGTCGAGATCTTGAGACCGTGTTAAAGAAAAGATTGATAATAGTACGAGCGTGGCTCGGAATCGAAGGAACGCGTAGGCGAAATGTGTACGATTAAGTCTTGGCCATAGAAATGGTAGGATAGCTTGCCTTCAGGAAAGTCTCGAGGACGAGACTTGTTCTGAGTGGTGTATGTTGTAGTGCCCCGTCCCGCAAAGTCAATCGGAGGAATCGAAACGCCGACGGCGTTCGGACTTGGCCTTTCAACGGCGACTCGAAGACATCGCTCAGGTGGGGTAGTTTCGGTGAACTTGCCTCATCTTTGCCTTCACTTAATAATACGCATGTTTTCAACTGCACAAGTAGGCTTAATAATAAAAGAGACGAATCCACATAGCTAAAGGGAATTAACCCGACGGATCGAATCGAGTTTAGAACATGGAAAACGTCCCACGGTCTGATTAGAGTTCTTGCTCAGCGTGCTTTGAAAATGACACTCGATCCTTCGACCCGCGGCTTGGGAGAAGGAAAAGTTGGTATTCGACACAAACGATGAGTTAGCCTAAGTCATAGGCGTCGCCCGCGCAAATGCTCGATAAAGCATGTCCGTTTTCACAGTGCAAGGCTTGGCATAGCCTTGGCTCGTCCCTCGGGTTAAGTTGTAGGCATGAGTAAGTTAGGCAAAGTTATGCCGATCGACCTAAGTCATTCTAAGTGCCGTCCCGCTCGTTCTGCGGTTGTCAAGCCAAATAGTCCCACGATCTCACGGGCCGTCATATAACGTATGACTTGGATGATAGCGTCGCGTAAGACAGAAGTCAGTTAAAGGCACGAGCCACGGTTGGCACGAAGTTAAGTTAGCCACGACCCATGGCACTTAAGGAACACGTTTTGTTCAAGTTAAGTTGGAAGGCTACGTAGTAGTCGTTCCCTCGAGTTCGAAGAAGTTTCGAGGCGATCCCTCGCGTTCCTATCCACGTTAAGTTTCGAGGCGATCCCTCGCGTTCCTATCCACGTTAAGTTTCGAGGCGATCCCTCGCGTTCCTATCCACGTTAAGTTTCGAGGCGATCCCTCGCGTTCCTATCCACGTTATGTTTCGAGGCGGTCCCTCGGTTGGGAGTCTCGCGTTCCTATCCACGTTAAGAAGTTTGAGGCGTTCCCTCGGTTGGGAGTCTCGCGGCCCCGATGCAC
>JANAVB010021373.1:60000-67500 GCA_029216955.1 Iris pallida
TGCGCCCCCCCGTGCGCGCGCGCGACGAACATCCCCCCTTCACCACCTACTCCCCTATAATAGATTTGCAGTTTTATTGTGGGGATGATTCCGGGGGACCAAAGTGCTTGAGGAGCTTGTCATTTTTCGCGCGCAGCCGCAGGCCGCGCCCGTGCTCGCCGATGCAGCCTGTCAGGCCCACGCCGTGGGCAGGAATCTGCCGCGGGGCAAACGAAGTGCCGCGAGGCACACAAACCGCAGCATATGCGCACCCGGTCGATCCCGTGCGGCCGATAGGGCATGTCAGGCCCACGCCGTGCACAAAAAATCTTCGTGCGCGCAGAAACTGCTGCAACGCATGCGTTTCTGTGTCCCGTGCGGCCGATAGGGCCTGTCAAGCCCACGCCGTGCACAGGAATTGTTCGTGTGCGCAGAAACTGCTGCACCGCTTGCATTCCTCTGTCCCGTGCGGCCGATAGGGGCTGTCAGGCCCACGTCGTGCACAGAAATTGTTCGTGCGCGCAGAAACTGCTGCAATGCTTGCGTTTCTGTGTCCCGTGCGGCCGATAGGGCCTGTCAGGCCCACGCCGTGCACAGGAATTCTTCGCATGCGCAGAAACTGCTGCACCGCTTGCATTTCTGTGTCCCGTGGTGCCGATAGGGCCTGTCAGGCCCACGCCGTGCACAGGAATTCTTCGTGTGCGCAGAAACTGCTGCAACGCTTGCATTTCTGTGTCCCGTGGTGCCGATAGGGCCTGTCACGCCCACGCCGTGCGCAGAAATTCTTCGTGCGCGCAGAAACTGCTGCAACGCATGCGTTTCTGTGTCCCGTGCGGCCGATAGTGCCTGTCACGCCCACGCCGTGCACAGAAACTGTTTGCGTGCGCAGAAACTGCAGCAACTCGTGGGTTCCTCCGTCCCGTGCGGCCGATAGGGCCTGTCACGCCCACGCCGTGCGCAGAAACTGTTTGCGTGCGCAGAAACTGCAGCAACTCGTGGGTTCCTCCGTCCCGTGCGGCCGATAGGGCCTGTCAGGCCCACGCCGTGCACATAAACTGTTTGCGTGCGCAGAAACTGCAGCAACTCGTGGGTTCCTCCGTCCCGTGCGGCCGATTGGGCCTGTCAGGCCCACGCCGTGCACGGAAACTGTTTGCGTGCGCAGAAACTGCAGCAACTCGTGGGTTCCTCCGTCCCGTGCGGCCGATAGGGCCTGTCAGGCCCACGCCGTGCACGAAAATTGTTTGCGTGCGCAGAAACTGCAGCAACTCGTGGGTTCCTCCGTCCCGTGCGGCCGATAGGGCCTGTCAGGCCCACGCCGTGCACAGAAACTGTTTGCGTGCGCAGAAATTGCTGCGGCAGCTATAGGTTCCTCTGTTTGTCCCGTGCGGCCGATAGGGCCCGTCAGGCCCACGCCGTGCGCAGAAATGTTGTGTCTCCTGCTGCACGTACTAGATTAGTACGTAGTACGTAAAGCCTTGGCGTCGGTTTCTCGTTGTCCCCGGACACACGCTAGTAGTATTAGTAGGGTCCTCCGTCCGGGGAGATGTAAATGCATTCTCTTGTCCGTCACGTGCGTACTCACGTGTCTGTCTTTTCTATGCGTGCGTATTCTCTCCGTACCCCGGCCACCACTTTAGTTAGTGTTTTATGGGAAAGAAAGAAAGAGAGAAGGACCCTTCCTTCCTTCTCGGATCCGACGGGAGGATGCAAGTAGGTAGGAGGAGCTACTGAGCCGGGCGGTCGCACCGATAGGGCCCTTCGTCGACGCAAGTTAATTATGCGTATTCCGCCGTGGCGCTTGGTGCCGCAAGGACGCTTTAATAGATGGGCAATTTGTACGAGCCACGTGCGCCAGAGTAGAGTAGTGAGTGCGGTGCAGCATATACTGTACTTGGTAGTATTTCCCGTCGTGAGCGTGAGGGGGCCAAGTATGGGCGACCAACCTTTCGGGCCCCGTTATGTTGGGAGAAATAGGTAGGGGGGGGTGTCACGCCCCGCTCCCGTAGGAGCGATCGTCCTCGCTAAGGCGTGATGCCGCACGGGCCTAGGTTGCGCCCGTGCAAGGCCAAGTCCAGAAACGGCCGATTTGAGTTCTAGGCCACAGAGTCGCACAGAGTGTCCCCATTTGTAGCGGAATATAAATGAACACAATTGAAGCGAAACCAAATTCTTTATTGATATTCAACAAGTTTACAAGCGGCGCTAGGCCGATATTACAAGTCGCTCAAACTCTCTCTCTCTCTGAAACATAAAAGGCGTGCCAAATGGCTTACAACATGGAAGGATACATGGCGATGTTCCGATACATTATGTCCTGTATAGGGTGCTTCAGCTTCTTGCAACGTTCCAAGGCCCCAGAGTTGGCTCCGCGCCTTGACACGTTCGACGGAAGCTCCGCACCCGCCGGCGTCTCCTGCTATCCTGCAAGCATACTGTGGGGTTATCAGTACATTGTTATGCACTGGTGGGGAGGCTGGCTCGCCCACAATGCCATCATTACCAAACACGTTCTATAATCTTTTGTGCATCTCTATCATTCATTGTCTTTCTAATCTTGCCTTAGGATCAATTTCATGGCATATTGCATAGCCTATCTCGTGTTACCGAATTCGAGTGTCGCATGGAAATACATGTACGACTTACCCATACTTACCGTCCGGCCTTCCCTGTTCATGGTAAACCAAGTTAAACCACGATTCATGAATAATAACATAACACGATTCATGCACGCATTCACTATCAAGTGTGTGTCCATGTCTCGGGATTCTAGCACGTCGGAGGCATGTTCTAGCACGTCGTAGACACGTTTTTAGAGTGTTACAATTCAAGCATGTTTCGAGTATTTCATTCAAGCATGTTCAGGAGTGTTACATATCGAGCATGTTCAGCAGGTTACATTTCAAGCATGTTCTGGCATGTTACATTTCGAGCATGTTCATGTTCAGGACGTTACTTTGCAAGCATGTTCAAGAGTGTTATATTTTGGGCATGTTCAGGAGACACTTGTTCATTTAACTTAGATTACTTTAATTTCAATGCAAGAACTTGCACGTGGATTGCCACCAGCATAGTCCACTTAATCTACATGCACGGGTCGCTGGCTTTACAAGCCATTTAGGACATTCCCCTGTGGCAATTCTCAACTTAGCGTAGGGTGATGGCTGGTACACCCCGTTAAGTCTCTTGAATATACCCTCCTACTTACGTCTCTTGGTGCCCAAGCCCGCACCCAAGCAGCCCGTAAGCGCCGTATTGATTCTGCCTAGGCCGGCCACGGTTTACCCCCCCAACGCCCGTGCCGCAGAATCCTTCCACACGACGGCCACGGTATTCCCCCCCATCGCCCGTGCCGTTTGTCCACGACCATTTCGTATTGTCTTGTCATTTTAACTTAGCGGCTATCTTCGAGCCGTAGGCTAACCCTTAGCCGTAATGCGTTAACGACCAGGTTGGCGTCCGTACAGCGCGGGTAGCAAGCCCCGTTGCACGTGCCCGTCATACCTGTCGCTAGCGTCTTCCATGTCTTATTTTTCATGCCATAATGCGTTAACGACCAGGTTGGCGTCCGTACAGCGCGGGTAGCGAGCCCCGTTGCACGTGCCCGTCACACCTGTCGCTAGCGTCTTATCTTTCATGTATTCTTTCTTTTCATGTTATTCTTTCACTTGTTCGTATGTTCATAGAGTCATTCATGTGTTTGTTCATTCATTCGTTGATTCATTCATTCATGCATTACGCAACTCCCAGTGTGGGAGTCGCCCTGGCGACCCATCGGTCCCATAGCCTTTCAATGTTGCTAAACTCTACTCGGAGCGACTATGTTGATAGTCTTTCCGTTTCATTGTTGTAAACCATTCATTGTTTCATTGTTTGAACGTATACGGGACATGAACGTGAGCTTGTGCCGTAGCACGAGCGTAGAGCGTGGTGCGAGCGTTTCTATAATTGCCGAGTTCTTTTCCATGTTCTAAACAAGCATGCAAGATGGGATTATTCCCTCAGCTAGGTGCGTTGAATCATTTATTAACATGCATGGTGTTGTCGCCTAGCGATTCTCGTGATAGTGTCCGCATTGTTATGTGTCTAGGCTAAGCACAGACGGGTTCATCGGAGCCACCCACCTTAGCGATGTTCGCATCGGCCGAGCGATCCTCCGAGCGCGCCTTCGATAGTCTAAGTCTGGATTCATCTTGTCGGGCCAATGCAAGCCTTGCATCGATTTGCATCGACACTTCATCGGGTCGAAGCAACTCTTCGGGTCGACGGCTCGTTTGAGTCGTTGCACTTGCCGTTTGGAATCGGCGTTCCGCTAGGGCGGAGCGGGTCACTACATAATACACCACTCAAAATAAGTCTCGTCCTCGAGACTTTCTGAGTGCAGGTCATCCTACCGTTCCTTAACTCGGATCGTATGCGCACCTTAGGCAATTTCCTATCGAATGGTTTTATCGTTCGACGGCATCGAACAGTACTTGATATATTTCTAAGTCCCGTGTCGCACGCGTTGGGTCGATTTTATCGAATAGCCTTTCATTCATTTTAGAGTTGATTGTACTTATTCAATTCGAGCATTTCTTCGTCTTGGTTGCCATTTCGACATGTCATGGAACTGGAATGGCTGCACGAGGCACGTTGTAAGTCATCAAATGCGAGGGTCGCAGGCTAAGTCAAATTCACTTTCGTTTATCTCGGTCATCGAGATGGCCCGATTCGCTTTTCAAGCGTTCGTGTCCACGAAATCAGTATGATTTCTACTTAACGGGGTCGACCAAGTCTAGGAAATTTTCATCGAATTTAAGACCACATATTGCACTATCGTCGAGCATATCTTCCTATCAATGCTTCACTTCGTTATACCAACTTTTACTAGCACGATTTCACGTTCACGATACTCGTTCACTCCCCAAGTCGTGCTAGAACTCAACGTATCACTTGGTTGGATCGTGCACGCGTTCCAAGCGTCCCCAAAATACATGCATTCAGCCAAGCCGCAGGATAGTGAGTTTGTCATTCTCACTCGAGTCGCATCGTGCACATACTCAAGCGTCCCTGAAATATATGCATGTCAGCCAAGTCTCGTGAGCAGGGTTTCCTACATTCGTGATTCATGCTATCCATCCATGCCAATTCTCAAGATCAATCTTTTGATTGCTAACACATGAAACAGGGGCGTCTCGTCTAACCGCTAGGCCATCTTTTCGAGGCTAAGTCAATGTCAGGATTGGAATCATAGTTCCCCAACAATAATGCCAACACTGACCCCAATCCTAGGGTCAAACCAAAGTCGGTAGTACGGGATTTTCTACCCAAGCTCGCGTCACTCAGATTTCTAAACATCGAGCACGATCACCTATTCTCGTCAAGGCATTCGCCGCGTATATCCGAATTCATTCTGATCACATACTTCACATATCCATTCTTTCCAATTCATGTATTCGATCACGAGTTCATCTAGCTTTGACAATATGTTGCGCCCCAATCTCACGCGAGTCCGATTATCCGCGGTGGTTCATGAATCACCATGCAACGCTCCCGCAGAATAATCATTCTCATCGGGGCGTAACTCTTGTTTGCGTCTAGACTAATTCATTTTCGATACGCGGATTGGACCTACTCAATCCTCAAACTTAATCATTCAAGCACACCGAATCATTTTCAAGTCATCTTCGCGTCAAACCACAAGTCGAAGCAATCGTATTGCCACGCCGTGCAAGTTTGATCACCCCCGCTGGATGAATCACCATACCAGCGCTCACGCGGAGTGATCGCCCTAATCGACGCGACGCATGTGCGAGGCTGGAGTTGCGCTCGCATAAGACAAGAATGTCGACGTTGGGGTTATCGTCGAAGTAAATCCAAGCATTTCATTTCATCCAAGTCAGATTTCAATTCGATAGTTTACCCGTCATTTGTTCAACCAGAAAATCCTCGAGCCAAGTTTATCCTTTTCCTCGACACATTTCAATATCCTGATTATAACATCCATCGGAACAATGACATTTGCACGATCGTCATTTGCCGAGTCAGAGTACCCCCGAGTTATCGCATATCGATCTTTGATACGCCTCAATACCATTGACGATATGCGTAACCTGACGATCTTCCTTTGCAACCAATTTCGAGTCGTGCGTTGATGCTGTTGTCCGAGTTGGATATTCCTCAATTTCTCCCGATACTCAAGATCAAGTTCAGTCGCTTTTCCTCAAAGCTCGTTTCAAGATCGTTATTCCAAACTCAAGTCATATTTCATTTGCATCAATTCGACATCGCACGCACGTTCCTCTAAGTTTCCTCGATCAAGACCATTTATTTATTTTTATCCATCGTTCCGAATCATTTCTAACACGCGTTACCCATTCACAAGTTGTCTGAACGATATCTCGTTCGGGACACACGAAGTCACGATCAACTAAGCGTGACACGTTCTAAAGCTTTGCGCGACCGCATCGCTTCGCCGACATACTTGTTCTATCCGTAATTCCTTTAGTCTCGCTCGAACAATTTCTATAACGTCCATACACCACTCAGGTTTCGAGCCACTCGACTAGTCGTTGACACTCATTCTTATTCTTCTTCGAACCTATCACATACACCACTCGGGTTCAAGCCATACGGTCTAATCCTCAATCACGTTCGTGCCATGCACTAAGATATCCTTCAGATTCGTTCGACGAATCTCTAGCGTACTCGCTTACGTCGTCTCGACGTACTAAGTCGTTCACACGAGTCCTCAAAATCCAAGTCAATCATTCGCGTACGCCTAAGCGTTAACTCGATAGCAATTCCTATCGATATACACTCAAAGTGTATCTCCGTTCTCGATCGAGCGATACTTGATATCGCTCGCAACCCGATTGCACCCAAGAGTCGAGGTGCGCGACACGCGGACTAAGTTGTACCGCTTAACCATCCCGCATGGACTATATTCATGTTTTGCACGCTCAGTTGCTAGGGTCAACGCAAGACTAGTTAGGTACGTACGAGACATGTTAACTTTGCATGTGTTCTCAATCGAGTCATGTTTAACGTCGTTCGGCACAAAGGCCTTCGCCTATCGATCCCGTGCAACCGAGTACTTGTACGAGCTTTTGAAAGTATTAGACTTATTGTATGGAACATCCCAAGGCACAGCGAGAGAGAGCGTATACATCTTTTCTTCCAACCGAGCTTTCAAAACTGAGAAATCGACATGAAGTCCAAGGACGTAAAGCCGTGCTCTGATACCAAACTGTCACGCCCCGCTCCCGTAGGAGCGATCGTCCTCGCTAAGGCGTGATGCCGCACGGGCCTAGGTTGCGCCCGTGCAAGGCCAAGTCCAGAAACGGCCGATTTGAGTTCTAGGCCACAGAGTCGCACAGAGTGTCCCCATTTGTAGCGGAATATAAATGAACACAATTGAAGCGAAACCAAATTCTTTATTGATATTCAACAAGTTTACAAGCGGCGCTAGGCCGATATTACAAGTCGCTCAAACTCTCTCTCTTTCTGAAACATAAAAGGCGTGCCAAATGGCTTACAACA
>JANAVB010021374.1:0-69735 GCA_029216955.1 Iris pallida
GCGGTCCTCCGTACGCCTGGCAGGCGCCGGGCGGCGACGAGGGAGAAAGCGCTCCCCACTGGAAGAGAGGCCGTGGGAGTCCCGGCCAGCCGCTGGGCCAAGGAGGCCAGGAGGTGGGGTGACTCATGGCGGGGAGGGGGACGACAGACGGCGGCCGACCACCGCCTGGGCGCCGGAGGAGTGCCTCGGGAAGCGGGCTGCTCCTACCAGCGGGATCCAGCCCAAAAGCCGGCCATTATATATATATATATATATATATATATATATATATATATATATATATATATATATATATAGCATATGTGCACGTGTCTTGCACGTATCTTAATATTTCTTAATTAGTTTAGGAAGACCAAAGGGTAGTCTTCCTAATTACTAAGTTATCCTTATTAAAATTAGTGAACAATTTTTAATTAGATAAGTATGTAAGGGTATTTTTGGAATTTAAAAGTTTCACCATCTAAGTTTTTCTATTATATAGTAGAATAGATTAACAAAAAATAAACTCAAAAACCGAATAAACAGAAAATCGAACCGATTTAATTCGGTTCGATGCGGTTCTGTTATTGACCAATTCGGTTCGGTTTCAGTTTTTCTTATTCGGTTTCGGTCCAATTCGATTTTCGATTATTCGGTTCGGTTAGAACCGAATAAACCGAATACTTACTCCTAGCAACAGCGCCGATGATGGCCCTTTCCCCATCAATGCTTGGGTATCAGACGGCTGGGTTTGGTAGCCAGAATGCTCAGCAGCATGTGGCGGGTAGCATTGGTGGCGGCGGAGGCAGTCGTCCTATTTTCTCGGGAGCACCTAGCCCAAGGTTCCGATATCAGCATATGGATGGGTACCAGCCGCCTGAGTTTAATGGCCAACATGGCTTTCGGAACGCTCCGCAGTTTGGGAGGAGTGGTGGTGGTGGTGCGACGTCTCTGTTTAGTAGCTCAGCATCAGACGACGGGTAGCTCAGCCGGCAGCGCTGGGGGGAGTGGTCCTATTGTTGGAAGCACCAACTTGGAGGCCGTGCGCGTTAGGTATATTATGTCTTTGATTTTGTTCCTTCCTTTTGCTGAGTTGTGTTCTTGATTTACCAACTTGGTTTCTTTGCGTGTATATTGTTTAGTAGCTTGAGCGATTGCTTTTTGCTGAAATCGTGAATAGATCAGCAATTTAGCTTTACTTCGACTTCGATCTATAACGGAAAATATAATTCCGAAAATTTCTTGAATCTAAATATTTACAGCTTGGTTAAGCATTGAAATATGAGTTGTATTCACTTTGGACATTCATTATTTACTTTCAGTTCTTCTAAAATCCACATGTACAACACAAACAACCAGCAAGGAAAAAAAAAGATTTCCTTTTGTGTTCAGTGGAGCGTGTTCAAGGAAGCCAAGAAAGATTTTCAAATCATATATCAGATCAAAATGCGTTAACTTTGTCAAATCTTTTACGTTCTTATGCTCCATAACCGACCCGTTTTGATGGAAGAAAAATTAACTTGGATGCTGATGCTGATGCTGAACATGTTTTAATTAGTCGGTATTGGATAATGTTGTTTCAGTTACCTACTCTACGTATTTTCATTAGGTTTTGCATACTTCAAATGTTCATTTCCGTGCTGTGAAAACTTTTCATTTGCAGTCATTAAGCTTTTAGTTATGATCTGGCTTTTATGCGATTTCAGGAGATTCAGTGGTTGATTAGTTGCAGTGAGAGCTTGTTGCAGATGTTTTAGTCCTCTCTTGAAGAGGACTTCTTATAGAAATTATTTTGTAATGGTTTTTGATGTCAAATTTATCATTCATATGCGACAAATAGGAAACTCCTTATGTAGACAAGAACTGTAATTCTGTAGGTCATCATCTAAAAGAAAAATTGAGAGCAATTGTTCAATTTTTTTAATTCTACTAAATAGTGGATTTGGCTCTATAATTTGGATTCATACCTTACTGATATATTTGAATAGATCAGGCTCAAATGTTTGCATTTGCCTATAGTTTTTTAGTAATGCCATGATTCCTGCAGCCCAAGCTTGCAAGCTTTGAACTAGAAAATATTATAAAGTAGTTTTTTTTTTTTTTTTTTCAGGAAGATTGAACTCAAATATTAGAAAGTAGTTTTTCTTTCTTTCTTTATTTCTTTCTATTAAGCCTTGTTTCACGTTATATAAAGAATGTGTTTGGATGTTTTCGTGGTGAATATCTCGATGTTTTATTTATTTATTTATTTATTTATTTATTTATTTCTTTCTTTCTATTAAACTCTAAGGTTTTTATAAGAGTCAGTTGCCATATGTACACAGCGAATCATGTAGTCTAGACTCTAGATGACTATCCATACTTTTTAAGAGCGGAAGTATGCAATAATAAGATTAGCAGATGGGCATTTACTGGAGCACCAATGATCAAGAGAGTGTGTGTGTGTGCGTGTGATTTCAAAAAAAAGAGAGCAGTGATCGAACGGTGAGCTCAATCTGTTGCTTAGTTTCTGTAATTAGCCTTTTTTAATTTGCTGTTACTCTTTTTGAAAGTTTGGTATAGGCAGAAATCCTTGTTAACAGCACCTTGTTAACAGCACCTGTTGTATAACAAAAATGCTATTTGGCTCCCAAAAAATTTGGGTGATGCCATCTTCCATTATGTGGCAGATGACATCGACAGCTGACATTATTTGCCCATGGATTTTTCGAACATTGTCATTAAAATTAAATCTCTCCTTTGAAAAACAAACCTATCCCTACCTTAAAGATTTAATTTTAATGTTAATGTTAATGTTAATGTTAATCTTAATCTTAATAATATTTGAAATGTTAATTTTTTTGGTGTTAATATTATTTTTAATATTAATGTTAATTTTAACATTAACACTAATATTAAAAATCTTATCTTAAAATTAATATCAAAATGAAATTAAAATAAAATTTATATATAAATTTAAATTTAAATTAACATTAACATTAAGATTAACACTAAGATTAACTTTAACATTAAAATTAAAATTACTGTTAAAATTAAAAACTAAAATAAATACCAGCATTAGTATTAAGATTAACATTGAAATTGATATTTAAAATATAATTTTAAAGATATATTTACTTCTACAGTTAGATTTTTTTTATAGAAAAAATCTATCTCTATTTTTAAAATTAAATTAACCTCTCATTGTTTAAAAAGAAATAGATAGATAAGCCTTTTTTTAAAATAGAGATATGTTTGTTTTTTCAAAGGAGAGATTTAAATTTTTAAGGAGAAAAAAAATTCAGAAGAGAAAGTATATTTCGGTCGGATATTTTTGAGTTTTTTTTCTCTCGTAAGAAATTGGTCTATTCCGTAAACTTATTCCATATAAGAAGAAAAAAACTATATATATATATATATATATATATATATATATATATATATATATATATATATATATATATATTGCTTCATATTTTGCTCGTGCTGGTCAAAGGAAAACCCTAATTACTATTTCCTAATACAGCTTTTCAGTTTTTCCAGCTTTTAGATAATAGGGCTCTCATGTATATATATTATATTCTCTTGTACTTAACAAACGAAACCCTAACCCTAATTACTATTTTCTAATACAGATTTTCAGCAGCAGAGAAAGTAGGCTGGAGACATGGAGCAGCATCAACGTCAGAAGAAGAAGAAAGGAGCAACACTGTTCCTGCCCTTGGATGTTATAGTCAACGTACTATCCAGACTCCCAGCGAGGTCGCTCGCGAGGTTCCGGTGCGTCAACAAATAATGGCACTCAGTAACTCGCAACAACGACGACGTCGACGACTACTTCCTCTCCATGCGGCGAAAGCATGCGTCAGCCCGACCCAAGATCATCGACGAGTTCGTCAGAGGGAGGTCGTGGTTCACGACCTCGACGCCGAGGCAGACGGAGTCGAAGACGGATTCTTCGACGTGGAGACCCTCGCGGGCCACAAGCTGTCGAACTCCATCGACGGACTGGCCTGCGCATATCGATACGGTCGTCACGGATCGGACTTCCATCTGCTGAACCCTACCACCCGAGAAGTGTCGGGGCTTCCGAGTTCACACCTCGGGAACCTACAACTCGACTGCCGTCTTCTTTCTGTAGGGCTGGGATTCGATGTGTCCGCCGGAATGTACAAGCTGGTCCACTACCAAAATACAGTAAATTAGCGATGGACAATTAGCGACGGAAATTTTCAGTCGGCGTTAGAAACGGCTTCGTGGCAGCTCGCCGATGGATTACCGACTACACGCCTTTACATTTTTTATTTCAATTTTAGGGGGAGGAAAGGTCGCATATCCGTCGCTAGGAAGTCGGAGATATAGCGACGGAACTCTAGTCGTCGCTATGTAGCCGATTATTTGGCGGAGATTGTGTAGAGAATTGGCGGGACATTTCTTCGACTACGTAGCGACGGATATTCAATCGGCAAGTATCAATAATAGCGACCACTTGGCGACGGATAATTAGCAGTCGTGTTTCCGTCGCTAAATTTACGTTCCAGACTTAAAATGAAACGGCGGGGGGAACTTTTCGCATTCCCCCCAAAATTTACTCTCTCTCCTCTCTCGCTCTCTCCCGCGGCTTCGGTGAACGGCGTCGGCGTCCTCTTCTCTCTCTCTCCCGAAGGTAATCCCCTCTCTCTCTCTTTCTCTCTCTCTCCCTCTCTCTGTCGCGGTGTCGACGTAGGGGCAGCGGGGGTGGTGGGCTTGGGGACATTCGGGGGCTGGGCGGCTGGCTTGGGGCGGGGGCGTCGGGGGCTGGGCGACTGGCTTGGGACGGGGACGTCGGGGGCTGGACGGCGGGCTTGGGGCGGGGGCGTCGGGGGCTGGGCGGCGGTCTTGGGGCGGGGGCGTCGGGGGCTGGACGGCGGGCTTGCATGGGGCGGGGGCGTCGGGGGCTGGGCGGCGGGCTAGGGGCGGCGGACTTTGGTCGGGGGCGGCGGGGGGCTTTGCTTATCAAATTCATCTGAGTTTATATATTGGCTAAATAATGTGTTATCCATATTGGGTGTTATCCATTAGTTTGGTGGTGTTTGGATTAGTAAATGTGAATATGGAGTTTGGGTTCTTGGTGTATATGTTCACTGTGTCAAGGACAGTGCGAGTTAATTTTAGACTAGATATTTAGGATATAGCTCCCATATCCTAGAAGTGGACTCTTGCAATTTAGAAATAGATAGATTGACTCAGTTTGATTAATTGACCTATAATCGGTATCGAACTATCGGTATCGGACTATATCCTAAATATACTAGAGTGTAGACATGGTAGAAATTATAGGTAATTAATGCTAGTGTGACTAGACTAAGGTAGTGCTTGCTAGATAGTAAGGACACTCTAGTATCCTAACCAAGTTAATTTTAGACTAGATATTTAGGATATAGCTCCCATATCCTAGAAGTGGACTCTTGCAATTTAGAAATAGATAGATTGACTCAGTTTGATTAATTGACCTATAATCGGTATCGGAGTATCGGTATCGGTATCGAACTATCGGTCTATCGTATCGAACTATCGGTATCGGTATCGCACTATCGGTATCGGTATCGGTATCGCACTATCGGTATCGAACTATTAGTTACAACTGTACTTAGATTTTTCTCTTCTCGAGCTAGAATACTAGCGGATCCCCCAGTTACATGATTATATACTAATTCTGTTTAGTTTGTCTAACTATACAGATTTTTACATCCAATCTGTGATGGATCGTTATTTCGTTGATCGTACATGGATGTACAAACGACAACACGAGAGCAGAATAGGTGTGAGTGACGATTTTCAGGCAGACGTGGAAGTGTTTCTTAAGTATGCCATGAGCAAAGCTCAGTTTATGGACGGTAGCAAAATCAAGTGTCCATGTCGTAATTGTCGCAATAGACGTTACGAAGAAGTGGTGAGTGTAAGAGATCATTTGACCCGTAAGGGTTTCGTACGTGATTACGGCCTGTGGTCATCGCAAGGTGAACTACATGCCGAAAGACAGGTTGCGAATGCTGCTACTTATGCTTTTGATGATAATGCTGCATTGGATTTTGTCGTCGATGACGACGAATGCTCCGTTGATTATGGAGACGTGCAGAACCTTGCACGAGATATGGTGTACGACGCGACAGGGCCTAATTTTGATCTGGAGGATCCTAATCCCGAGGCGAAGGAGTTCTATGATATGTTTCAGGATGCTGAAACTTCTTTATATCCTGGTTGTGATCCACATTCCGTACTGTCAGTGACGATGCGGTTGTTGAACATAAAGTCCGATTTTAACTTGCCACAAACTTGCTATGATCGGATTACACAACTAATGAAGGAGGTGTTACCGAAGGAATCAAAAGAGCTTCCAAAAAACTTCTACAAGTCGAAGATGATGGGCCGACAACTGGTACTGGGGTACGACAAGATAGATTGTTGTCGCAACGGATGCATGTTGTACTACAAGGAGAACGAGGATGTAGAAAGTTGCATCTTCTATAATGCGGATCGTTACAAGGAAGTCAGGGAAAAAGGAAAGTCAACTAGAAAACGACGTCCTTACAAGTATATGCATTACTTGTCGATCACGAAGCGCTTGCAGAGGATGTATGTCTCAGAATACAGCAAAACATATGACGTGGCACAACGAAGAACGCACAAAGGACGATGGAGAATTGTCATATCCTTCGGATGGAGAGGCGTAGAAATATTTCGATTTTTGCTATCCAGATTTTGCTGCAGAGCCCAAAAATGTACGCATGGGGCTATGTTCTAATGGTTCGCCCCTTTCGGGCAGTCGGGATCTCAATACTCCTGCTGGCCGGTCATTCTGACCCCTTACAATCTGCCACCATGGATGTGTATGAAGACTCCTTATATGTTCTTGACAGCTATCATACCGGGTCCCAAAAATCCGACGACGAATATCGATATATATTTACAGCCGTTGGTGGATGAGCTGAAACAGCTGTGGGAGATCGGCGTCACGACCTATGATATTTCCAGGAAATAGAACTTTCAGATAAGAGCTTCACTGATGTGGACAATCAATGATTTTTCCGCATACGGTATGCTGTCGGGATGGAGTACTCACGGTACCCTGTCTTGTCCGATATGCATGGAAAATAGTAAGGCGTTCCGCCTTAAGCATGGAGGAAAAACTTCTTTCTTTGATTGTCATCGTCAATTTCTGCCCGCGAGTCATCCTTGGAGAAAGAACAAGGACGCATTCAGAGCTGAAAAACAAAAATTTTCTCATCCGCCTGCCAGATTGTCGGGATACGATATTTGGGAAGATGTAAAGGACTTGCCTACTGTAATGGAAGATCTATCGAATAATCGTGTCGATGGGTTCGGACAAACCCATAACTGGACCAAACGGAGTATCTTCTGGGACTTGCCTTATTGGAAAGATAATCTTGTAAGGCATAATCTTGATGTTATGCATATCGAAAAGAATGTGTTCGATAATGTCTTCAATACCGTCATGGACATTAAAGGAAAGACGAAGGCAATCCAAAAGCAAGACAAGACATTGCCGAGATATGCAAGCGTCCTTATCTGAACTTGATACAAAGAGGAGCTACTGGACAATTAAGTAAGCCGATAGCATAATACACATTGAGCAAGGAAGATAGATTAATAATCTGCAAGTGGGTATCTACTTTAAGATTTCTCGACGACTATGTGTCAAATTTGTCTAGATGCGTTGACCTCAATGAACGCAAGCTAACGGGAATGAAGGGTCATGACTGCCACGTGTTTATGAAAAGATTACTGCCCATTGCTTTGAAAGAGTTGTTGCCTTCTGATGTATGGGTTCCGTTGGCCGAACTATCAATATTTTTTATAGATATTTTTTCAACTAAGTTGACTGTGCAACACATGGTTGAACTTGAGGAGAAGATTATCTTAACAATTTACAAGTTGGAGAAAATATTTCCTCCTGGCTTCTTCGACAATATTGAGCATCTACCGATTCATCTAGTATAGGAAGCCCGTGTCGGTGCATCTGTTCATTATCGATGGATGTACCCATTTGAAAGGTACATAAAAATCAATATAATTTAAGTTGAATTTTAGTGGGTTTTAAAATTCTTTCTTAATTCTCAAGATAATTTGTCTCTCTAGATACCTACACCATCTAAAGAAGAAAGTTGGCAACAAAGCTCATATAGAGGCTTCGATATGCGAAGCATATCTTATAGAAGAGGTGTCAAACTTCTGCTCCATTTATTTCGATACTTATGTTAAGAAATAGACCTCAAAGGAATGACGAGGACGTTGAGGATGGAGGAATATTCAATGTAAGGGGCAAGCCTGTTGGGGCTAGTAAAAGACGGTGGTTGACAGACGACGATTATGATGCCGCTCACCAATATGTCTTGTTAAACTGTGACATACAAGAAGTGAGAGATTTGGAGAAGTAAGTCAGTACACTTGCACTCTTTATAATCTTGAATTTGATGAAGTAAGTGACTACACTTATATATTCTTATTTTCTCTAATAGTGTATTTAGAGATAAAGTCAAAATGAGGAGACCCGATATTACCGATGAGGGACTTCAAAGAGAGGTTGATTGTACATTTTCGTCATGGTTTCGCAAATACGTAAGTAACTGTGATTATAATTGAGATTATTAATATATAATCTGAAACATTTAAATTATAAATATTTGTTTACAGGTTTTATTGCCTGAAACAACACTCACTCATGAGAGTGTTCGTTATCTGGCACTGGGACCGAAGAAGCAAATAAAGACTTGGCCAGGCTATGTCGTTAATGGCTTCAGGTTTAAGTCAACTCAGAATGCTATAAATGTCGAATTTATCAATGACGACATCAGTACCAAGGATTCCGGTGTTTGCATAAGAGGCACCATCTATGACGACGAGCCAGACTTTGACTATTATGGAGTGCTTCGGGATATTGTAGATTTATAATATACTGGCCCATATGATATGCATATTGTGATGTTCAAATGTGAGTGGTTCGATACGACACCAAATATCGGTTGGAGAATCGATAAACAATTTGGATTCGTCGATATAAATCATCGCAGGAGGTATAGAGGGTCCGATACATTTGCAATAGCAAATCAGGCTGTTCAAGTCTACTATACAAGCTACCATGACGTCATAGAGATCGATTTGACTGGTGGGCAGTATGCAAGATTAAATCTAGAAATACATTCAACATTGGAGACCCAGCATACCAAGAGGACCAGATCGAAAAGTCCCAATACTTGGGACAACACTCAGATACAATGGATGTTGAAGATATTTTTGAGGAAAATAGAGGGGAGGAGGAGGTTGATACACAAGACTTAGCTGTCAACCAGGGGAGAAAGAGGCATCTTGTCCCAAATATTGAGGCAGAAGAAGAAGAAGAAGAAGAATTTGATGGGGATGAGGATACAGATGAAATCGACGATGAAGATAAGGATAAGGATGAGGATGAGGAGGATGATGATGAAGACGAGGCCGAGGATGAGAACGAAGACAATGATTAGGTTAAATATTGTTGTGTCACGACCCGATCCCAAGATAATGGGTCGAACCGGACCATGCCCAGCCTGCACCGTGGTGAGACGGCGGCAGTAAGCTGTTCAATTGCAGGTATTCATAACAACACAAGTACATATGTCACAACTGTTATATTCGGAAATTGAAAATTTATTTAATGAAATATTTAGAAGTACAACTGGAAAAGGAAATGCTGAAATAAAACTACATGATCCAAATAAAAAGAAATTGCAGAAAGAAAAGACTATCTAAACATCTGGTTCAGCAGTCCATGGATCAGCGTCCTCTAGAGACGGCTCCGGTATCGTCGCAGGGTAGAGAACCGGGTCATAATAGCTATTAATATATAGCTCATCATCCTCAGTGTTACCTAAAAATGTTGTCTCCAGTCAGGAGGGAGCAAGAACGAAATATGCATTTCATATCTTAAATAGTAAATGGAAAGTGCAGGATGAACAGTTTGAAATAATATTTTTCAGCGGTTTTAAAACAGTTCTGTGTGTTTTGAATATGCAAACGTCTATGACCGGCTTGGGTTGAGCAGTAGTATCCTAGCGATACGGTATGGCTTATCCCCGTGTGTAAGAGGGGTAAGCTAATACAGTTATGACATAAGGGCTTTGGTCATAAACGCCTACACTATTCCTCCAGTCCCACAATCAGTAACAGTATCAATCAGTAGTTGAACCCCAAGATAGAGTTCCGTGTCAGCAGTGAGGTTTAACATGCAGCTTAACATTACTAAGTAAAATACAAGAATATATAATCCGAAACTTGCCTCGTATTGAATGACTGGAAAGATGAGTTGGTACCGAGGAGGAACGTCAGATATGTCTTCGAGTTCCTACAGTTGAGAACTCGACTTAGATCTGCTGTATAACCAAGCTAAGTGTGCTAGTTGCAATTTCTAGTAGCAAGTCCTAGTCAGGTTTTAAGTTGTTATTAAGCTACAGCTAACGTTTACGTCGCAAGCTACGTGCGTTGATTAGACCAGTTAATTTGATTATTTGGAAAATAATAACAAGAACAAATTATTTTTGGAAAACTTTGTGCTTTTGTAATATATCTATGAAAATAGTTTCTTCCAGTGCCAAAACATAATCTAGTTATCTTACCAATATTTTATCCATTTAATTTACTTGGTAATTCTTAATTAATTATATACGAGTAATAATTACGTTCTAACTACGAGTTACGCGTCCAATCCAAAACCACCCAAAAAAGATCAACATCAACCACCCAGAAAAGAAGTAAATCTTACACTATGCAATACAGGGGCACAGCTAACCAACCTAGAAATTTGGGCTTATGCCCTTACAAATTTTACATAAAATAAGAAGAAAATGTTTAGTTCCGAAATAATATGTGCAGTAACCAATTATCTATAATAATAAGTAAAATAATTTAAATATTAAATTAAGTTATTTAAATCAAAAGTTAGGAGTCTCAGACTTGGTCCAATCGTCACATCTAGCTAATGCCTCAACGTCCGGTCGGACCGGTGCGTTTGCATTTTGCTAGGGCCCACAGACCGGTACGGTCGTCGCCCGAAAAGTTAGTTTTAAAATCATTTCCGAAAACCAATTTGAAATCCAAATAGATAAAGTTTTATAAAAATTTGGGCAGCATTTCCTCTATTTCAGGACAACCCAAAACTGGGAAATGCGCCAACAACAAAATCCTACAATTGTCCCAAACCAAGGAAAAACCCATTTATATAGAAAATATAATCACAGAAATTGTTTCCGAAACATAATCGAAAAACCCGAAATGAAATCGAAAATCCCAAATCATTACCAGATAACTCAGAATCCAACCATACCAAACTCGGAATTTTTCGAGAATCCAAAACCAAAAGAACCTTCCCGAATTACTCGGGAATTCCGAAAACAGCATAAAACCTCAGCACAAAACGCTAACGTAGCTAACCAAACTACAACGTAGCTAAGCCGAATTTCCGAGGGGAAATCGGGGACCGTTATCATCATCGACTACCGAATAAAACACAACGGGGCAGAGAATTTATACCTCAGGATGCTCGGCTAGAGCTCTCAGATGATATAATAGAAAGAAAATGATAATCCAGAGCAGCGACGTTCCCGAACAACACTGAAAATCAGCGACGTCGACGACGAAACGTCAAAAATCCAGAATAGGGCACGGCAGGGGGAAACAGCAGGGAACTCGCCAAAGGCAGTGCTGTCGGGGAAGCGTTGGCGCGAAGGGGCGCGGGGATACGCGCTCGCGGGAGGCGCTGGCGCTGGATGGGGCTAGTGCGGCGTACGCGGAGGCGGCGCGGTCGCCGGAGGATGGCGCGAAAGGGCGCGCCGGTCGGGCTAGGGCGGCTCGGCCTCGAAGTCGCCGGGCTCGCGACTACGGCGGGGCTTGGCGTCGACGGGGTCGCGCCGAGGGCGGTCGGCCGGAGGGGCGTGAGGATCGCCGGAGTTAGGGATCTGCGGTGGGGCGCGGGGTGAGGGGGTTAGGTGAGAAGAAGAGAGGGTTTGGGTTGGAGCTACTGTGAGTGAGAGAGTGAAGAAGAGTGTTGAGTTGTCTCTCTCTGTGAGAAGGAGTATTAAGAGTTGAGGGATTCCTGTGAGAATGTGGGAGGAGTGGGGAGAATTAAATGGGGAAGTGATGTTGCTCGTGTGTGGTGTAGAGGAGATTAAGGGAGAGTAGCTTACCAATTCATGAGGGGGGTGGGTGCTGGTCCTACGGGACCAGCAAGTAACTATATTTTTTTTATTAAAAACTAAGCCCAAACCAGATTTGAAAATAGGAAAAGAATTGGGCTCGGGCTAAGGCCTGGGTCTGGGCTCGGACTCGGGTCTGGGTCTGAAATCGAAGGTCCTTGTTATATTTTTTTTTCGAAATTCTTTTCACATCAAAAATATTTAATAATAATATTAATAATAATAATTTTTTAGAAAATGCTAATAATAATACTAAACTCTATTTAATAATTAATTACAAATAATGGGTTTCACAATCTTTCCTCCTTAGAAAATTTTGTCCTCGAAATTTAAAGTAAGGTTAGGGATTACCTCAAGTCTCAAACAGGTACGGGTACTGCTCCCGCATCTGGTCTTCTCGCTCCCAGGTCGACTCGCCTGGTGAGTTGTGCCGCCATATCACTCTGACTATTGGCGTCATGGTGTTCCTGGTTCTCTTCTCGCCTCGGTCTAAAATTGCCACTGGTTTCTTCGGCACTGTGAGGCTGGGTCCAATCTCCAGCTCTGAATGGTCCAAGATATGGCTCGGGTCCGGGATGTAGCGTCTCAGCTGCGAGACGTGGAAGACGTTATGGACGCCTTCGAGACTTGGGGGTAGAGCCACCCGATAAGCCACTTCTCCAATCCTGTTAAGTATTTCAAATGGACCAATATACATGGGGCTCAATTTTCCTGCTCTGCCGAAGCGAATAGTTCCTCTGGTAGGCGAGATCTTCACAAATACACTGTCGTCTACTTCAAACTCCAAAGGCCGTCTGCTGCAATCAGCCCAATGCTTTTGTCTGTCTTGGGCTATCCGGAGCTTGTCTCTAATCATTCTCACCTTCTCTGCTGCTTCGGTCACC
Organism: Iris pallida; assembly: GCA_029216955.1. Lineage (NCBI taxonomy): Eukaryota > Viridiplantae > Streptophyta > Magnoliopsida > Asparagales > Iridaceae > Iris > Iris pallida. The sequence goes on from JANAVB010021374.1 coordinate 13,067, forward strand.
ATCTCAGGTCCAAGCAACACTCGTTCTCCGACGTCGTCCCAGGCAAGAGGGGTGTGGCAACGACGTCCATAGAGTGCCTCGAACGGTGTCATTCCGATGCTAGCTTGGTAGCTGTTGTTGTAAAAAAACTCCACCAAGTGCAAATGGTCTTCCCAAGACCCTCCAAATTCTAGGATACAGGATCTCAACATATCTTCTAGTGTCTGGATTGTTCTCTCCGATTGCCCGTCAGTCTGGGGGTGGTAGGCGGTGCTGAACTTCAGTTGGGTCCCCAAGCTGTCATGCAAACTCTTCCAAAAATGTGAGGTAAATCTGGTATCTCTGTCAGATATAATACTTACCGGAACTCCATGAATCCGGTAGATGTGCCGCATGTACAGTGATGCCAACTTCTCGGTGGATAAACCAACCTTGAAGGGGATAAAGTGAGCTGACTTCGTCAGTCGGTCCACAATAACCCAAATGGCATCCTTTCCTCCTTGGGATCGAGGCAGTCCCGATACAAAATCCATCGTTATGTGCTCCCATTTCCACTCCGGGATGTCGAGCGGCTGCAATAATCTTGCTGGTCTCTGCCTGCTGGCTTTAACTTGCTGACAAATTAAATATCTTGCCACATACCTGGATACGTCCTTCTTCATTTCGTACCACCATACTATAGTCCGCATATCCTGGTACATCTTGTTGGCTCTAGGGTGTATAGAATACTGCGACTGGTGCGCTTCTTGTATCAGCTCGTTCCTTAGTTCGCCAGTTGGTACGCACAGCCTCGTACCATTCTTCAATGCTCCGTCGCTGGCGATTGAGAATCCTTCAAGTGTTCCTGCCAGCACTTGGTCTCTGAGTTTGCAAAGTGTCTCGTCTTGGAATTGTGTCTCCTTGATCTTGTCCATAAGACTCGAACGCACTTGCAACTGCATCAATGATGATTCAGTTCCTGGTACGATGGCTTCTCTTCCAAGTTTCTTCATTTCCTCCTCGGGCAGTACAACTTCCAATCCAAGCTTCTCCATGTCCTCCAGCAAATGGCGCTCCTTGGTCAAGAACATCGCCATTGGGTATCGACTAAGTGCATCTGCAACAATATTAGCCTTACCCGGATGATACTGCAGGTTGATATCAAAATCCTTCATTAGCTTCAGCTATCGTCTTTGTCTCATGTTCAGCTCCTTCTGAGTGAAAACATATTTCAGACTTTTGTGGTCCGAAAATATTTCTACTCTCTCTCCATACAGGTAGTGCTTCCATAGCTTCAAGGCAAATATCACTGCTGCAAGTTCCAAGTCATGTGTGGGGTAGTTCTTCTCATGAGTCCGCAGTTGTCTAGATGCATAGGCAATCACTTTTCCGTGTTGTTGAAGAACGCAGCCCAGTCCTTTTCCGGAAGCATCACTATAGATTGAGAAACCACCGGTACCTGCGGGTAGCGCAAGTATCGGCACAGTTGTGAGCCTCTTCTTCAGTTCCTCAAAAGCTGTCTGGCACGCTTCAGACCATATGAACTCCTCGTTCTTCCTGGTAAGCTTCGTCATCGGCTCCGCAATCTTGGAGAAATCCTTTACAAACTTTCGGTAGTAGCCAGCTAGTCCCAAAAAGCTCCTGATCTCTGCAACCGAGCTTGGTGCAGTCCACTTCTCAATAGCAGCTATCTTCTTTGGATCCACCGAAATTCCTTTTCCTGTGACAATATGGCCCAAAAATTCCATCTTATCTAAAAAGAATTCACATTTGGATAGCTTACCATAGAGCTTCTCCTTCCTCAAGGTACTCAGCACTTTCCTCAAGTGCTCTTCATGCTCTTCCTCCGTCTTTGAGTAGATCAGTATGTCGTCGATAAAGACAACAACAAACTGATCCAGATATTCATGGAAAACCTTGTTCATGAGGTTTATGAATACCGCAGGAGCATTTGTCAGTCCAAACGGCATGACCAAGAATTCAAATTGTCCATACTTGGTGTTGAATGCCGTCTTGGGAATATCCTCCTTCCTGACCTTGATTTGATGGTAGCCTGATCTGAGATCTATCTTTGAAAATACTTTGGCTCCGCTCAGTTGATCAAATAGGTCGTCGATCCGGGGCAGGGGGTACTTGTTCTTGATGGTGATGTTGTTCAGCGCCCGGTAGTCTATGCACATCCTCATATTTCCATCCTTCTTGGGCACGAACAATACTGGTGCTCCCCAGGGTGAAGCTCCATCTCTGATAAATCCTTGCGACTTCAGCTTATCGATCTGATCCTTCATCTCCTTAGCCTCCTTAGGGTTGACTCGGTAGCATCCCCGAGAAATAGGAGAAGAGCCGGGTACTAGATCGATGGTGAATTCCACACCTCGATCCGGCGGCAATCCTGGGAGACTATCTGGAAAGACGTCCATAAATTCCGCAATAATAGGGTGAGGAGGCCCTGGTTCTTCGGTGATAGAGGAGTAGGAAATACTCTTCATATCTTCCGGAGCCCGAGAGATTATAAACTCCGGTTCTCCTGGTGGGCTGAAGATTACACATCCTCGGTGACAATCTATCAGCGCATGCTGTTCACTTAACCAGTCCATCCCTAGGACTACATCATAGTTGGGCAGGGGCATCACTAGTAAAGGTGTTGAGAACTGATGGCCAGAGATGGTTATGGGACAATTACAAGCCTCAGTGATGGGTATAGGTCCACCACCAGTTATAACCCTACTAATCACCTTGCTAAGTCCCGAATCTATGTGGTGTGCAGATATAAACTTGGATGAAATAAAACTATGTGATGCACCCGAATCAAATAATGCTAGAGCAGGATATGAAAACACATAAATGGAACCTGTGATGACATCTGCGGTGGGTTCCTGCTCTGGCTCCTGCTCATCAGCTGTTAGGGCAAAAGCTCGCCCAGTCTTCTGCTGGTGCTGTCCGTATCGTTGCTGCTGAGTAGGTAGGGGAGCCTTCTGCTGTGCTCCTCCGCTCCAGAATTGGGATACGGGGCAATCCCTCACTTGGTGGGTGGCAGACCCACAAACTAGGCAGTGCCCTAGTCTCTTCCTGCAGATATTCGCCTGGTGCCCTGGTCTCTTGCAGTAGTCACAGACAGGAATCTGCTTCTGAGGTGACTTGTCGTTGTTCCTTGCTTGATGGTGCTGTTGCTGGTGTTGGGGCCTGTTGTTGTTGAAATTGCTGACATGGGGCTTCTTCTGGTTACCCTGGAAGTTGCTGGTTCTAGGGTACTCCCTCTTGGATCGAGAAGGCTGGCTCTTCTCCACATCCTGAGCTCGGATCAGGATCCTCTCATAGGTCTTCGCGCCACCTGCGACCACAGGGGTGCGAATCTCTTCTCATAAGCCATACCTGAATCGCTCAGCACGATCCTTGGGGTCAGCTACCAGGTTCTGGGCAAAGCGGCTTAGTCGGCCGAACTCTGCCGCATACTCGCTGATCGTCATGCTTCCCTGCTTCAGGTCCTGGAATTGCCTCTCCATGTCCCGCATCTCCGATGTCGGAAAGAACTTCCTGCGGAACAGCTTCTTGAAAGTGTCCCAGTCGAGCTGTTTGTCCTGGAGTCGGGGTTCATTTCGATACCAGATGCTCGCCACATCCTGTAGTTGGAGTCCTACAGCTTCCGCCTTGAGATCCTCTGGGAGTCGAGCGACGCTCAGAAGGCGGTCCATACTATCAAGCCATTCGTCGGCATAGATGATACCCTCGGTTCCTTTGAAAGGTCGAGGGCACTGCTGTCACGCCCCGATTCGTAGAGTCATTTCTTCACATATTTTATCTCTTGGAATCGATCGTCCTCGCTTGGGCGTGATGCCGTACAAGTCTGGTATTGCACTTGTACAAGGCAAAGATGGTACATAATCGATTATTCTTCAAATAGGAACACATCGCAGCGGCAGAAGCAGATAAATTGAATTTAATGAGGACAATCTTTCTTATTGAATAGAAGTACATCACTTCTTTATAGCAGCGGAGAAAAAGAGTAACTTGAAGCCACACTGAGATATATAGAACTTTGTTCTCTTTATTGATAATTGAAGAAGAGTACAAGACTTGTATTGAAGTACAATGATTACAGTACATCTCTCTTTACATTGGAAACCAACTGAACAATACTATACAGCTTACATTTGATATTTGGATACAATGGATTACAACTCGATATACCGACTTGGCTTACAATCTCACTGGTACAACTGATTACAATGTTCCATACATTATGTCCTTTATAAACCGAAGACATCATCTTGTACAAGGAGAGCTTCTGTATGCCCAACAAATCTTCGATGCCGCGGGACCAATCAAACCAATCTCCGTGTGTAGAACATTCCAAGCACGAGCACCTGCCCACAAAACGTGGGTCAGCACATCATCTATGTACTGGCGAGCAGAATCCAACCCACTCACATAAACCAACATTAAAGTGATCATTTAAGCAAGCATTTATGAGAATGATCTTTCTACTTGGGCCTAGCATCAGTTTACAATTCATGGGCAATAATCAGAGTGAAGCATGTAAACATATTCTTAGTGGCATTCATGTGGACATATCATTTAGCATTCTTGGTATTATCATGCAAAGGCATCATTGAGGCATCGTTAACATTAACATCTTTAACATGTTATAACAGTTCTCACTTCAAGCATCACTTAGCATGTATGTTATGGTTGAGCAATGTTCATAGCAAGGCATCTTTCTAGCATACTGAAGTTAACATGTTAAGCAAGTTCTCATTTAAAGGCAACATCATATCATTAACTTGTTTAGCATATGATTAAGCAGACCATTCAACCAACATATACTGCATGTATCATATTTAAGTGATTTCTTACCGATAGCCAATTCCCTCATACCTGCATACAATACAGGATAATATGATATACTTACTCTGTCTGCACAAAACATTCGTTAGCATGCATCCTGACTACATGACCACTGGTGGTTGTGCACCATATCGACGTGCCATATAGGACTTCGTAAGGTATGGGATGTGCCCTTCACCAGGTTGCGAGCCCGAATGAGGATCCCAATACCGTGCTACCAAAGCACCAATTCCTCCTAGGCCGACTCGATCCCACCGCCGCGGGTACCGTTCGAGGAAATCCTTGTATACAAGTACGTCTATGGTCATGCGAATGCGTGTCCGACTCGATCGTGTTCGAAGTCGCATGATACAATAATAAGATATGTAAAGGCAACAGTTCATCATCTCATCTTTCCAATATTTCCACCTGTTCACTTGGTGATCTCAATGATCCCAAGCCTCATCATTTCTCATTGTATCAATCATTGCAATATTTCTCATATCATTCCTTTCTAAGAGGAACAAATAATATTTCATTCATCTCGATAGGACCTGCAGCATTTCATTCATTTCATAGGGACAATATTCTTTCTTTTATTGTTTATAAGGAATAGGCAACAGCAGCAGTTATACAGAATGTACATGAATCAGTATTTCATTCAATTCTTTGTGTTAATAATATAGCCAGTTCGTTACTCATGTATCATTCACGCAGCATCTCATTACTCAAGTGATTCATTCATTTCATCAAGATTAAGCATAAGGGACATTATCGATTCATTCTCAGGCATCAAGTTACATTAGTAGTTCAAGTGTGATTCAAACAACAGTTCACTATTCATGTCTTATTCATTTCAATAACTCATAATATAGGCATCTCTATTATTCAGCAACCAAAACAAGGGACATTTAGGGACATATTCAAAGCATCACATTATTCCATTCCATTTATTAAGCATGCAGGATTAAGAAGGAAGGAGGACAGTTCCACTTGCCTATAATTCCACTAAGCGTAGCTCCACCAGCGAGCCACATTCCAATACCCATTCCGTCTAGCCAGCTAAGTGAGACTGCATCAGTCTCAATTCTCCTGATTCCCACTTAAGTCACGGTCCAACATCTTGATAGCATTCAATAAGCCAATCAAATGCCTCGTACGGAGCGGGGCATTACATAATATACCACTCAGAAAAAGTTTCGTCCTCGAAACTTAAAGAAACAACTCATCCACTAGATTCACTTAATCACCATGAGTTACTCATTCAGCTTCAATTCAATATTCTTTTTAGCACACTCCGTCATTTCAAAATAGCTATCCAACTGTATCATTCTAATCCATCGACGATTTCAATCCATCTTTTTCTTTTCTAAATATTTGTAACTTCTCATTGATTCACCAACATTTTCCTTCCATTGTATCTTGGTCGCAACACATCACTTTGTTTGGATCCATACACATATTTCAGGCGTCCCCAAAATATATGCATTTCAGCCAAAGTCCGTGCTAGTGCAATAAATTCTTCCCATAATGTTATCTCTGTCGCAACCAATCACTTCAGCTGGATCCATACACATATTTTAGGCGTCCCCAAAACATATGTACTTCAGCCAACTTCCATGTTAGTGCGATTCGATCAGCCACAATATAATTCTCTTTTCTAAATTCGACTTAGCATCCTTTCAATTGACTTATTTCTTTATTCACTTGCCACCATCAGTATCTTCCAGCCACAATACTCAATATCAGGGATAACTTGGTTAGGCTCTCTATCCAAGCACAACATTTCTAACATTCAATCAAGGGTCTAACTTAGAGCCATTCATATCAATAGTTCACAACATGCAATCATATTCCTTTCCGAATCCAACAGTATTTCTCACCGAGGCAGTTCATCTTTTCCAAAAGATACAATCCGACATCAACCAGCTATCGATTACCCAAGCCAAGGGTACAATTCTATGCAATAGTCAAGGTTAACCCAGCTACCCGACTGTAGATACCTATCCAACATTCCCGTCGTGAGCCGTCAATTCCATCTCATATAACAATTCACTACTCGATAAATACTACTGAAGTCTCATCCCACAACTCTAGTTCCCGCTATAGGCCGACACATAATCCTCAAAGGTCAAACAGCTCTAAGGTACAAGTTGGGAGTATACACATACAACATATCATTCTTAGGTCGTACTCATCACCATCTCTCATTCAATGCCACAAGGTTATCCTACGGTAGCCAACGGTCATCCTATTATACAGTCCAGTCTCAATGGTTAGCTATACCGACAGCTATAACTAATCATTCAGGTGACTTCCCTAGAGTGGGCGGCTACTAGGGATCATGCTAGTTTCTTATTCTTAGGGCCAACAAGCAACTAACAGTTCTAAAGAACTCTACCCAAACCTATGGGTTTCAACTCAGTCTGAATTCGAATCTCCATTGTCGGCTGTGCCAACAATTGGTAAGTCATCAACTGGTCGCTAGGGTCAAGTCTATCTATCTAGGGTCTTCCTCAAGGAAATAATTCCCACAGAGGCTCATTCTAGACTTTATCCAACGATCGACTAAGATCGATCTATCAACATCACGGTCAATCCCAATCCGACATATGATTATCATCATTCTAATAATCCATCAAGTAAATTCCCAATGATTCAATTTCTATTTCAAATCCTTTTGTACTCATACGAACCGATAAGCCAAGGCTAACTATTCAAGGGTCATTGATTCCTGATAGTCATAACATAACTATGGAATCAAACTATTCGGTCTGTATGACAAAGTCACATCTCTAAGTCATAAGCCAGCAAACTATATCCCAATCCAACAGTCACATATACCAACTTTATCCAACACATTTGCAATTTCTAATTCCCATTCGTTTCATCAATCATCAAACTATCTTACGGGCATTCTTAAATCTCGTTCTTTACCCAGCCGTCAAAATCTCGTATGGACATTCTTAAAATTTCCTACCTCAAGGGTCGAGTAGTTCATTCCATTCAATCCGACAATTCATGTATCAATTAACCATCCTCTAGGCAACACAAATAGTCAAGGTGGCTACTTGTTACTTGTCTAATCCATTTAAATTCCTCAGCATACATGCACCTAGGCAATGACTATCCTTTGGTGATCAAGATAGATTAACATCTATTACACCTTAGGGTCACAACACAGATCTCTAATATTCCTTTGGTTCACCGATAATATTTTCAAAACTTTCAGCTACGCAACCAACTTTGTATTAGCCACATTTGATTTGCATCCAACCAATCGAAGTCAACATTCAGATGTTCTAAGCCACAATATTCTCTAGCCAAATCCATTCACCCATAGCATACTAACGGTCTTACTAGTCTGAGTCATCACTCGACTAAACAATTTCTAACCAAGCCAGCAGTTATAATTTTCGAAAATCTCGCTACCCAATATATCATCTCCGTCAAGGGACACTCGAGTCATCTAGCAACAATTCATAACTCCCAGCTAAGTCTCGGTACTACCCAGTACTCGCAGATAGTCTCATTGCTATCCTATGGAAAGGGTCAACATACATCTCGTTCTGAGGTGGTAGAGGCAATATACCACTCAGAAACGAAGCCATCCTTAAACAATACCAACCCAATTCTATTCCGGACATTCATGATCTGCAATGATCACAACACTTAGCCAACATCTCAGGGTCTTAATATCATAAGCCAACATTTTTAAGGTCTCAAAAGTACTAGTCATCACCCCTGAGTCGACTCACCAGTTATGTCGAACTCATCCATCAATTATTTCATTCCCAAATCCTTCTCAACATCACATGCAATTCCCAACTTGTTACAGCATACATAGCCACTTTCTTCTATTCCCACAATTCCAACCAGCATTCATACTATAGCATACTATGGCATCGAGTCATTGTTGGGTTATTTGTGTCCAAACAAACAACAATCATTCATTCAGGGGCATCACAATGTATATAGACTTATTGTATGGATCATCCAGTGAGCAGCCAAGAGGGTCAAAAAAAACTTTCAAACACGAACCACGTAAGGATGATTACAGAATAACAACAGCATAATCGCGGAAGCAATCTCTGATTTAATCACGGAAGCAACGTTGAGTGATCGCGGAAGCAACTTAGTCAATCATCGATGCAACTTTGATTTGAAATGAATCAAAGAAGAGACCAAGGACGTAAAGCCGTGCTCTGATACCAATTTGTCACGCCCCGATTCGTAGAGTCATTTCTTCACATATTTTATCTCTTGGAATCGATCGTCCTCGCTTGGGCGTGATGCCGTACAAGTCTGGTATTGCACTTGTACAAGGCAAAGATGGTACATAATCGATTATTCTTCAAATAGGAACACATCGCAGCGGCAGAAGCAGATAAATTGAATTTAATGAGGACAATCTTTCTTATTGAATAGAAGTACATCACTTCTTTATAGCAGCGGAGAAAAAGAGTAACTTGAAGCCACACTGAGATATATAGAACTTTGTTCTCTTTATTGATAATTGAAGAAGAGTACAAGACTTGTATTGAAGTACAATGATTACAGTACATCTCTCTTTACATTGGAAACCAACTGAACAATACTATACAGCTTACATTTGATATTTGGATACAATGGATTACAACTCGATATACCGACTTGGCTTACAATCTCACTGGTACAACTGATTACAATGTTCCATACATTATGTCCTTTATAAACCGAAGACATCATCTTGTACAAGGAGAGCTTCTGTATGCCCAACAAATCTTCGATGCCGCGGGACCAATCAAACCAATCTCCGTGTGTAGAACATTCCAAGCACGAGCACCTGCCCACAAAACGTGGGTCAGCACATCATCTATGTACTGGCGAGCAGAATCCAACCCACTCACATAAACCAACATTAAAGTGATCATTTAAGCAAGCATTTATGAGAATGATCTTTCTACTTGGGCCTAGCATCAGTTTACAATTCATGGGCAATAATCAGAGTGAAGCATGTAAACATATTCTTAGTGGCATTCATGTGGACATATCATTTAGCATTCTTGGTATTATCATGCAAAGGCATCATTGAGGCATCGTTAACATTAACATCTTTAACATGTTATAACAGTTCTCACTTCAAGCATCACTTAGCATGTATGTTATGGTTGAGCAATGTTCATAGCAAGGCATCTTTCTAGCATACTGAAGTTAACATGTTAAGCAAGTTCTCATTTAAAGGCAACATCATATCATTAACTTGTTTAGCATATGATTAAGCAGACCATTCAACCAACATATACTGCATGTATCATATTTAAGTGATTTCTTACCGATAGCCAATTCCCTCATACCTGCATACAATACAGGATAATATGATATACTTACTCTGTCTGCACAAAACATTCGTTAGCATGCATCCTGACTACATGACCACTGGTGGTTGTGCACCATATCGACGTGCCATATAGGACTTCGTAAGGTATGGGATGTGCCCTTCACCAGGTTGCGAGCCCGAATGAGGATCCCAATACCGTGCTACCAAAGCACCAATTCCTCCTAGGCCGACTCGATCCCACCGCCGCGGGTACCGTTCGAGGAAATCCTTGTATACAAGTACGTCTATGGTCATGCGAATGCGTGTCCGACTCGATCGTGTTCGAAGTCGCATGATACAATAATAAGATATGTAAAGGCAACAGTTCATCATCTCATCTTTCCAATATTTCCACCTGTTCACTTGGTGATCTCAATGATCCCAAGCCTCATCATTTCTCATTGTATCAATCATTGCAATATTTCTCATATCATTCCTTTCTAAGAGGAACAAATAATATTTCATTCATCTCGATAGGACCTGCAGCATTTCATTCATTTCATAGGGACAATATTCTTTCTTTCATTGTTTATAAGGAATAGGCAACAGCAGCAGTTATACAGAATGTACATGAATCAGTATTTCATTCAATTCTTTGTGTTAATAATATAGCCAGTTCGTTACTCATGTATCATTCACGCAGCATCTCATTACTCAAGTGATTCATTCATTTCATCAAGATTAAGCATAAGGGACATTATCGATTCATTCTCAGGCATCAAGTTACATTAGTAGTTCAAGTGTGATTCAAACAACAGTTCACTATTCATGTCTTATTCATTTCAATAACTCATAATATAGGCATCTCTATTATTCAGCAACCAAAACAAGGGACATTTAGGGACATATTCAAAGCATCACATTATTCCATTCCATTTATTAAGCATGCAGGATTAAGAAGGAAGGAGGACAGTTCCACTTGCCTATAATTCCACTAAGCGTAGCTCCACCAGCGAGCCACATTCCAATACCCATTCCGTCTAGCCAGCTAAGTGAGACTGCATCAGTCTCAATTCTCCTGATTCCCACTTAAGTCACGGTCCAACATCTTGATAGCATTCAATAAGCCAATCAAATGCCTCGTGCGGAGCGGGGCATTACAACTGCTTCTTGAAGCTCTCTATGTCACCGACCTTCAAACATCATTATATCTCCTATCAGATTGAATGGCTCATAAAGTTGCATAAACTAACTCTAGAACTATGCTTACCTTAGTCGGTCTTGGTTCCAATTGAGGCGCTTCTCTTCTCTCGAGAGCAGCCATCGCCAGACTATGGGCATTCTCTATGCCTTCTCTCATGATCGCGGTCTGCTCGCGATGGGCTTCTGCTTGAGCTTTTTGGGCTTCAGCTTGGGCTTTCTGACCTTCAAGTACACCTCGTAGCAGGCTTGCGAGGTCGGAGAAGTTATCGGGCACTGAGGCCACAGCTTGAGCAGCTACTGCTGCAGTGACCTGCACCTCAGCCCGAGAAAAGGTAGGATCCGCCGCTTGATCTGCAGTTCCAGAAGCGGCGCCAGGTGCTGGCGATTCATGGGGCCGATCGGTCAACTGCAAGGATGGGGGTTCTAGTCGTGCTGGGGGAGATGGGGTACGATCGAGGGATGGCACCGCATCACCAGCAGGGGTGGTCTTTCCCTTGGTCATATTCTGGAAAGTATAGGTTGCAATACATAAGCAAGGTAGCCTACCAGTCTATATCAATCAAAAATATTTAATAATAAAATATTTCGGTCCTATGTCGTGACAAATTGATGTTCTAGTGTTCTAGTTGCTTCTAGATAGGTTTTCCTAAGTTGTTATTGTTTTGACCTGTATGGGCCACCACTGAAAACATGTCACGACCCGATCCCAAGATAATGGGTCGAACCGGACCATGCCCAGCCTGCACCGTGGTGAGACGGCGGCAGTAAGCTGTTCTATTACAGGTATTCACAACAACACAAGTACATATATCATAACTGTTATATTCGGAAATTGAAACTTTATTTAATGAAATATTTAGAAGTACAACTGGGAAAGGAAATGCTGAAATAAAACTACAAGATCCAAATAAAAAGAAATTGCAGAAAGAAAAGACTATCTAAACATCTGGTTCAGCAGTCCCTGGATCAGCGTCCTCTAGAGACGGCTCCGGTTTCGTCGCAGGGTAGAGAACCGGGTCATAATAGCTATTAATATATAGCTCATCATCCTCAGTGTTACCTAAAAATGTTGTCTCCAGTCAGGAGGGAGCAAGAACGAAATATGCATTTCATATCTTAAATAGTAAATGGAAAGTGCAGGATGAACAGTTTGAAATAATATTTTAGCGGTTTTAAAACAGTTCTGTGTGTTTTGAATATGCAAACGTCTATGACCGGCTTGGGTTGAGCAGTAGTATCCTAGCGATACGGTATGGCTTATCTCCGTGTGTAAGAGGGGTAAGCTAATACAGTTATGACATAAGGGCTTTGGTCATAAACGCCTACACTATTCCCCCAGTCCCACAATCAGTAACAGTATCAATCAGTAGTTGAACCCCAAGATAGAGTTCCGTGTCAGCAGTGAGGTTTAACATGCAGCTTAACATTACTAAGTAAAATACAAGAATACATAATCCGAAACTTGCCTCGTATTGAATGACTGGAAAGATGAGTTGGTACCGAGGAGGAACGTCAGGTATGTCTTCGAGTTCCTACAGTTGAGAACTCGACTTAGATCTGCTGTATAACCAAGCTAAGTGTGCTAGTTGCAATTTATAGTAGCAAGTCCTAGTCAGATTTTAAGTTGTTATTAAGCTTCAGCTAACGTTTACGTCGCAAGCTACATTAGACCAATTAATTTGATTATTTGAAAAATAATAACAAGAACAAATTATTTTTGGAAAACTTTGTGCTTTTGTAATATATCTATGAAAATAGTTTCTTCCAGTGCCAAAACATAATCTAGTTATCTTACCAATATTTTATCCATTTAATTTACTTGGTAATTCTTAATTAATTATATACGAGTAATAATTACGTTCTAACTACGAATTACGCGTCCAATCCAAAACCACCCAAAAAGGATCAACATCAACCACCCAGAAAAGAAGTAAATCTTACACTATGCAGTACAGGGGCACAGCTAACCAACCTAGAAATTTGGGCTTATGCCCTTACAAATTTTACATAAAATAAGAAAAAAATGTTTAGTTCGGAAATAATATGTGCAGTAACCAATTATCTATAATAATAAGTAAAATAATTTAAAAATTAAATTAAGTTATTTAAATCAAAAGTTAGGAGTCTCAGACTTGGTCCAATCATCACATCTAGCTAATGCCTCTCCGGTCGGACCGGTGCGTTTGCATTTTGCTAGGGCCCACAGACCGGTATGGTCGTCGCCCGAAAAGTCAGTTTTAAATTATTTCAGAAAACCAATTTGAAATCCAAATAGATAAAGTTTTGTAAAAATTTGGGCAGCATTTCCTCTATTTCAGGACAACCCAAAACTGGGAAATGCGCCAACAACAAATCCTACAATTGTCCCAAACCAAGGAAAAACCCATTTATATAGAAAATATAATCACAGAAATTGTTTCCGAAACATAATCGGAAAACCCGAAATGAAATCGGAAATCCCAAATCATTACCAGATAACTCAGAATCCAACCATACCAAACTCGGAATTTTCCGAGAATCCAAAACCAACAGAACCTTCCCGAATTACTCGGGAATTCCGAAAACAGCATAAAACCTCAGCACAAAACGCTAACGTAGCTAACCAAACTACAACGTAGCTAAGCCGGATTTCCGAGGGGAAATCGGGGACCGTTATCATCATCGCACAACGGGGCAGAGAATTTATACCTCGGGATGCTCGGCTAGAGCTCTCAGATGATATAATAGAAAGAAAATGATAATCCAGAGCAGCGACGTTCCCGAACAGCGCTGAAAATCAGCGACGTCGACGACGAAACGTCGAAAATCCAGAATAGGGCACGGCAGGGGAAACAGCAGGGAACTCGCCAAAGGCAGCGCTGTCGGGGAAGCGTTGGCGCGAAGGGACGTGGGGACACGCGCTCGCGGGAGTCGCTGGCGCTGGACGGGGCTAGGGCGGCGTACGCGGAGGTGGCGCGGTCGCCGGAGGATGGCGCGGAAGGGCGCGCCGGTCGGGCTAGGGCGGCTCGGCCTCGAAGTCGCCGGAGCTCGCGGCTACGACGGGGCTTGGCGTCGACGGGGTAGCGCCGAGGGCGGTCGGCCGGAGGGGCGTGAGGATCGCCAGAGTTAGGGATCCGCGGTGGGGCGCGGGGTGAGGGGGTTAGGTGAGAAGAAGAGAGGGTTTGTGAGTGAGAGAGTGAAGAAGAGTGTTGAGTTGTCTCTCTCTGTGAGAAGGAGTGTTAAGAGTTGAGGGATTCCTGTGAGAATGTGGGAGGAGTGGGAAGAATTAAATGGGGAAGTGATGTTGCTCGTGTGTGGTGTAGAGGAGATTATGGGAGAGTGGTTTACCAATTCATGAGGGGGGTGAGTGCTGGTCCTACGGGACCAGCAAGTAACTATATATATTTTTTTTTATTATAAAAACTAAGCCCAAACCAGATTTGAAATAGGAAAAGAATTGGGCTCGGGCTCAGGCCTGGGTCTGGGCTCGGACTCGGGTCTGGGTCCGAAATCGAAGGTCCTTGTTATATTTTTTTTTCGAAATTCTTTTCACATAAAAATATTTAATAATAATATTAATAATAATAATTTTTTAGAAAATGCTAATAATAATAATACTAAACTCTATTTAATAATTAATTACAAATAATGGGTTTCACATGTTGTATATTGAAAATACTTCCAACGTGAATTAAGTTTGACCTCATAAAAGCAATTACGTGAATTCATGTTTTTTTCATTCGATTATTTACTTATTGCAGATGGCACTCCTAGTCTTTTTCGTCGCGGCGGTACTCGTCTCCCTACTGGTGGTATGTATATTTTAGTTTAGTTTTTATATCCATTTACACTTTTATATTGTTAATTATGTTTATGTGTTCTATTTACAGGTCATGATGGCTGGCCGTGGTCGTGGTGCTGGTGGTGGTCGTGGTGGTGGTGGTGGTGGTGCGGGTCGTGGTCGTGGTCGTAGTGGTGCTGGTGGTCGTGGTCGCATTCAAAGTTTCTGTAAAATTCCTAAATTTCTACTATTTATTTTTATTAAATTTGGTACCGATTTAAAATTTTGTATTGTACGTCGCGTAGTCGTATTTTACGTCACGCACAAAATTTTATTTTTGCTCGACGAGTGCGAATATGTGCGAGCGTACATATTTTAGAAAAACAATTTTTCTATTTTATTAAAAATACTATATAGAATTATTATTCTTGCTATAAAAAGTCTATTGTTTTTAGCAGTTATTAATAATAAATAATATTCTTGTACATACGTATAAATTCCTAAATATTTACTAGTTCATTTTAAAAAAAAATGTATTTTCGAAATTTATTAATATTAATATTTTATTATTCAAAAAGATTTATTATTTTTGAAATTATTGTTATTGGCATATTTGGAAAAATATATTTCGAAATTTTTGTGAAGATTTAAATTTTGATTTGATTCCATGGATACATTTAAATAGTAAACTATCTATATTTTAAATTGATTTAATTTTAAACCAAGAATTTAATTAGATTTAAATTTGAATTGCATTTGGAATTAGATTTAATTGGATTTGGATTTGGATTTGATTGGTTTTAAATTACATCGTGAATTATCTATTTTGGGTTTAAACTACTCCTAACTCTTATCCAATTGGGAATTTCCACATCCTATAAATAGGCAGGTACTCCTCCAATATTCCATAATTTCCTCCACAGAATAATTCTCAACCCCGTGCACCGTGTCCGTGTTCCCTTCCCGTCTTATTCCATATTTTTGTACAAGTACAATTTCATCCACCCGTGTCGACAGACCCGACACAATCAAATATTCAAAACCCAAATCCTAAACTCTAAATTCTGTCCCGGCTCGCGTCCACCACCCGGACTCCTGAAACCCCGCCATGCCCGGTCTCCTCCTTCCTTTTACTAGGACAACCACCCCCGTTCACCACCATCCAAACTCGTCGCAACCAACGCCCCTATCAACCAGTCGACCATCTACACCACCACCGTCGGCCCAGCCCCGACAACACCACCACTACAGTAGACACCACAACCAGCGCCGTCATCCCCAACAACCACGCCAAAGCCTCGCCACCACCGTCTCCCGTGACCTTGGCCAACTCCGGCCAACTCCTCCACCATTTCCCCGTCACCATCACAACCCCCGGACCACTGCCACCAACACACCACCCGGGCACAACAGAATAAAGTAGGAAAATCCTCACCTGAGTCGCCCGGCCGCAAAACTCCCATCCGCCACCGCTCCTTTTGTCACGACCCGCACCCTGTACAGTATATACACTCTGAATGGAGGTGACATAGCAATACAGTCTCAATCACATATCTCAAACTAAGGTAGATAGCATGGGAAAGAAATATGATAGATAAAACATGAAATGAGTCCAAGATCCACAAGTCAGAGCTATACACAAACGTCCAGAGTCTCAGAAAAAATATAATAGATACTACAAACTGAAAAGTACTAGCTGGCTCGCAGGCCAGACAAACCTAATTAACTACGCTACTCTTGGTGAGCAAAGTCTAGTGGCTCTACTAACAAGCTACGGTCCAAGTCTATTCTATCTAACCCGTCCCCATAATAGGTCGGGCAACCAGCCTCTGAATCATCTGTAAAATGTCATAACGGTATCCTGTCAGGAAAATGAGCAAGTACAAACACCAACAGCAGTTCCATGAATTGACAAATACTATAAGAGACAGTATAATAAATACAAGAAAAAGATATAGGCGACTTGGGAACCATTCGAAAGCCGAGTTACAACCCTTAAACCAATAAGGATCGGGGTTGTAACCCTTCTTTCGAACAGGACTTAGTCTCAAATCATGGTACAGTATAAAGGCAGGTAGAGCATGTGAGCAAATAAAATCATAGCATGGTAAAAAGTACAGAAAGTAATACTGAACTGGAATATAAGATACGACAATAAATGTAAATATGATTTGAATTATTAGAGCGATATTTGATCGGCTAGGGAGTCATGGTAGGGTTATCCACTTGGCCCGATAATCACAGAAAAATCTCTGGAAAGGGTCATGCCGGCTAACCTGGATAACCCGGCAAGGGGGTGTCTGCTACACCCTACGTGAGGTGAGGGTGGCGCTAGCAAAATAGTGACAGGAAGGCTTTGATCACATAACCCCTAATAATTCCCTCATCCCCGAATAGTATCATGGGACATGGCACGTCATGACACGGATTCAAAAGCAGGTGATCAGCCCACTCCCAAATCAATGTCTATATAAGTACATGAAACATGGATATCACACACCAATATACCAAGGAAAATCCGAGAATAACATCTCATGACAGGATCCGACGTATACTAGTCCGTGAACTATCGTGTCAAGAATCAAGTAAGACACTACAACTGAATCGGATATAGTAGATATCAAGACAATAAAAACTATTAGTGAATGTACTCGCCTGCTGTCCTGAGCTGTATGGTATATCAATGCTCAGAGCGGTATCAGAAGACCTAAATATGAGATACTGTAAGTTAATTTAGGTTTAAACAAGTTTAGGAATGATTTACAATGAATGATATGCAATCTAGGTCAAACTAGGTCTCACTGAGTCACACTAAGTCCTGTCAAGTCAATCTAGGTCAAATCAAGTCATATCAAGTCAATTTAAGCCAACCCAAGTCAATCCTAGGTCATACCAGGCATCACGTCAAAACAAGTCGAAGAAAGTCAAACGGGGTCAAGAGTTGGCCTACAGTTGACTTTTGGTCAACTGGTCAACCTTGGTCAACTCTGGTCAACTCTAGGTCAACCCTGGTCAACCCTAGGTCAATGGTGACTAATAGTTGACTTTTGGTCAACTATACAAGTCTAATGAAAATCGGAACTAATTTGGGTAAAGCGTTGACCCATAGTTGACCTTTGGTCCAAAAAGTCAACCGTGGTCAACCGGGGTCAAGACTAGGTCTAGGCGACTATTTCTAACTATTATCAACCTCTACAACCCATATCCAAGTCCATCTTGGACTTCGAAACTCATATCTTGGTCGTAGGCCAATATCCTATTTACCCTTAAAAAGGGTAAAATTCTAGCTTCGACAACTATCAAGTTAGCCCACCTACGCTTGGTATTTTGACCCGAGCTCCCTAGGGTAGTAAGGTACTAGCCTATACATATATTACCTACCAAGATACCTAAGTAAATGGACATCTAGTCCATGTTACGGCCCATTACCGGTATCTTGAATATTTCAAGATACGGAATGGTACGGTGCGATACCGGCGCCCTACAACCCCGATTTCTACTCGGGAGCCTACTCACAAAATCTAAATCACGTATTCTTGCCCCACGCCAAGTTTCAACTCAATCCGATACTCCGAGCTCCGTTTCGCCCTCTAACTCGGTTTTTTCCTATTTCCTATTCTAGTCTTCCTATTCTTTCAACTTCTTCCAATCTTTCCTTCTAACTTCTAATTATTTTCTAACTTCTCATTCCATAATCTTCTTCTACTCTTCTCTACGTTTCCGTCCATATATATCCATATATATATATATCTATATATACATATACATATAGGTAAAGGGGGGGGGGGGGGGTTAAATAGGCTTAAAGCCATAGGGGGGTTTCCTTCCACAGCAGCTGCTGTGGCTGCTGTCCTGCCACTGCTGCTGTGGCTGCCCCTAATTCTTCTTCATCTCCTTCTATCTTCATATATATATATATCCTTCATAAATATTATATATATATATAATATATATATATATATATATATATATATATATATATATATATATATTATATATATTAATATATACTATATATAATATATATATATCTATCTATCCATCTAAATATATATTTAACATACACACACCATATACACACATCCATATATATTATATATATATATATTATTAATATATATATATATAGATATATATATATAGATATATATATATATTTTTTTTTTTTAATATATATATAATATATATGATATATATAGATATATATATATATATTATATATAGATATATATATATATATATATATCTACACTCATAAAATATATATATATATATATAATATATATATATATATATATATATAATATATATATATATATATATATATATAAACACACACACCTCACACAACACAACACAACACAACACACACATTCTCACCACTCTACAACATGACACTAATTTCATATCAAAAATATATACACACACTCACACACATAAATACACATGTATATCTATATATATATATATATATATATATATATATATTATATATATATATATATATATATATAATATATATCTATACCATCTCAAATGATTAAACCTAATAAATACTTAACCTATTTTCTAGGGAAAACCCACAATATTGGGGCAAATGGTAGAGAATCTTCTCCTCTCCATTATGGTGAATGAACTAAATGCAAAAGAGTAATAGGTTAGGAATTAAAACATACCTAAGATGGAATGGTTGGAGGAAGAAGAGAGCTTGAGAGGAAATGAATATGAAAGAGAGAGAGAGAGAGAGTGTTGCTTAGTGGAGAAGGAAGGGGGGGGGGGGGGGGGCTCTCTCTCTTGGCCGGCCAAAGGGGTGTGGGTGAGGGCACTTGTAATTACAAGTTTGCCCCTCCCTAAGCCTAATACTAAATTAAATCCAAATTAGGTTTAGAAAGTTGCTAAAAATAAATAAAAAATTATAATTAAACTAAATTACTCATGGGAGACTAGTCCAAACTCTTAAACCCTAAAGTTTAGTGTGGTGGGCCATGGTTAGCTAACAGGCTAATTACAGCTCAAGTCAAAATTCACCGGGGTCCCGAATTAACTCGAAATGCGATAAATTCGAACCCGACTCCTAATAATTAAATAATAATATTCATGAAATAAAATTCCAAAATATTATAAAATGGAAAATTACCATTTTACCCTAACTGGGAAAAGTGAGGGTGACAAGTCTATCCCCTTAAAAGAAATTTCGTCATCGAAATTAAACCAAACAATAGAAAATATTAAAATCACAAGTCATGGCTAAAAATTTAAATGATTAAAATCTCAAAAATCAAGCATGAAATAAATGACTAAAATTACAAAATTTAAGATTACTCTCAAATAGAAACTGTGTGCTACAAGTTTATCCACCTTAAAAGAATCATCCTCAAAATTAAAAAAGTAAACACAAAAATTATGCAAATCGATAATCGTATGCGTCTGTCCAATAATCATGATACTCAGAATCTCCGTCATGCCAGTGAGCAAGGCTACGATAATCACAGAGTCCTCAACTACGGTACATACATATAGAATTATGGTATTTAAAATTTCGCATTGCCGCATGCTTGGCAGCAAAAACCTTAAATTCCCACACCCAAGAAATACGACCATAATCCGACTATATGTCCTACTATGCCTGCTAGCGTGACCCTAGAGTATTCAAATCTCATAATCGAGGCGACCTAGCCCATACGACTATCTCAGAAGAAAATCACATCACAAGAACAATTTCATCCAACGATCAAAGCACAGATAGAATCGAATTTTAAGACAGTTTATAAGAAGACAAATACGGAAAGGAGATCGAAAGATTGGACTATCTTGCTCTGCTATGCCTGAGTAGGCTCAAATGTCATGGCGAAAGCACGCCCCTGCTGGCCTCCTCTAGCCTGCTGTACTGTGTCCTGGTCTCTTCGGATTCCACTAGCGTGGCAATCCCTCAGCTGGTGGTCAGGCGCCCCGCATATAGACAGACGTCCAACCTCTTCCTACAAGCCTCTATTGTGCCCCGGCTTTTCGCAGAAGCTGCACGAAGTAGCCGTCTCTGGCCCTGTTCCTGGTGCTGCTGGGCACGCGCTGGTGCCTGCTAAATCTGTAACAGAGGCTGCTGCTGAAATGGCTCTGCTGATGCTGAAAGTGGGGGCGCTTGGCCGGTCCCGTACTAGAACTTGCCCCCATGGATCTACGCTCCTCTTCAGCTTGAGGCCGAAGTCCTCCTCTGCAATCTGCGCGTCCATCAATATCTGATCAAACGTCGCATCACGGCGACCCGAGGTGCGGGTGCGCACTGCATGAATAAGTCCCCTACGGAACTTACGAGCCTTCTGCCCCTCATCCTGGATCATATCGAGAGCAAACCTGCTAAGGCGGAAGAACTCAGCTGCATACGTCCACCGACGAGTTCCCCTGAACTAGACCCACGAACTGGCCCTCCAATGCTGTAAGAGCCACGTCCGGGAAGAACTTCTCCTTGAAGAGCCTCCAGAAGTTCTCCCATGTCAGCCCTCTCACCGACGCACGAGGATCCGTGCGGTACCATGTCAGCACAATGTTGAAGAATCGACTCGCTGCGGTCGAAACCCAAAGTGCTAGGAAGCTCTGCCAGCTCCATGCTCCGCTGTACATCCTCTAGCCAGTCGTCTGCAAAGGATGCCCTCTGTGCCTGAGAAGTCCCTGGAGCTCATCTTCCTAAAGTCTAACACTGTCCCCGGCCTGGACTGCTGCTGGCTCGGCTGCTGGCCAGTAAGGCCCTGCACCGTATCCGGTGCCACTCTCTACTGCTGCCAGGGCAAGCTGATGCGAGTTCTCCATACTCTGCCTCAGCTCTCGATCTGTCGGTGTGACGCCTCGACTGGCGCTGCGATGCCTCTGTCTGGGCCCGCTGCGTCTCCATCATCTGCTGAAGGATAAGGAACATGTGATGTGTATCCGTCGGTATCGGTGGTGGTGGCGGCAGTATCTCTGGAAGAACGGCCGTAACCCTCTGGGGTGGAGGTGGTAGACCTCCCTGTGCAACTGCCTGGGTCTCTGGAATAGTAGAATCACTGGAGGTAGTCTCATGAACCTCCTCCTCTGCCTGATCAGATCTCTCAGGCAAGCTACTCGATCCAGAGGCCTGCAGATGCGTCTTCGTCATCCTGGAGATGAATTGAAACAAGAAGATCAATATGGTACATGAGAAGATATTATCAAGAAAGGACAGTTAATTAATACAAGGGGAGTAATCATGATAATCAAAGATCAAAATTTTTTCCTAGGTGTGATTGAGAAACTCCTATCATATCCTAGGTCCTACGTCCTAATCGCAGGCTCGTAATTAGGACTCTAAGTCGAGCACCATTACGAGATCGCACTAATTGCGACTCTGGACCTGCATGGGCCACCACAAAAATATGTCACGACCCGCACCCTAAAGAGGGGCACGAGCACGTGGTTACGTCCAGCCTACGCCGCAGTATCGGCGGTAGTAGAACGCTGTATATAGGATCTGTAATACTACGACTAAAACAGATAAATGTACCTATACAGTATATACACTCCGAATGGAGGTGACATAGCAATACAATCTCAATCACATATCTCAAACTAAGGTAGATAGCATGGGAAAGAAATATGATAGATAAAACATGAAATGAGTCCAAGATCCACAAGTCAGAGCTATACACAAACGTCCAGAGTCTCAGAAAAAATATAATAGATACTACAAACTGAAAAGTACTAGCTTGCTCGCAGGCCAGGCAAACCTAACAAACGCTACTCATGGTGAGCAAAGTCTAGTGGCTCTACTAACAAGGCACGGTCCAAGTCTATTCTATCTAACCCATCCCCATAATAGGTCGGGCAATCAGCCTCTGAATCATCTGTAAAATGTCATAACGGTATCCTGTCAGGAAAATGAGCAAGTACAAACACCAAGTTCCATGTGAATTGATAAATACTATAAGAGACAGTATAATGAAATACAAGACAAAGATATAGGCGACTTGGGAACCATTCGAAAGCCGAGTTACAACCCTTAAACCAAACAAGGACCGGGGTTGTAACCCTTCTTTCAAATAGGACTTAGTCTCAAATCATGGTACAGTATAAAGGCAGGTAGAGCATGTGAGTAAATGAAATCATAGCATGGTAAAAAGTACAGAAAGTAATACTAAACTGGAATATAAGATACGACAATAAATGTAAAATATGATTTGAATTATTAGAGCGATATGTGATCGGCTAGGGAGTCATGGTAGGGTTATCCACTTGGCCCGACAATCATAGGAAAATCTCTGGAAAGGGTCATGCCGGCCAACCTGGATAACCCGGCAAGGGGGTGTCTGCTACACCCTACGTGAGGTGAGGGTGGCGCTAGCAAAATAGTGACAGGGAGGCTTTGATCACATAACCCCTAATAATTCTCCCATCCCCGAGTATCATGGATCCGGACATGGCATGTCATGACACGGATTCAAAAGCAGGTGATCAGCCCACTCCCAAATCAATGTCTATATAAGTACATGAAACATGGATATCACACACCAATATACCAAGGAAAATCCGGAAATAACATCTCATGACAGGATCCGACGTATACTAGTCCGTGAACTATCGTGTCAAGAATCAAGTAAGACACTACAACTGAATCGGATATAGTAGATATCAAGACAATAAAACTATCAGTGAATGTACTCGCCTGCTGTCCTGAGCTGTATGGTATATCAATGCTCAGAGCGGTATCAGAAGACCTAAATATGAGATACTGTAAGTTAATTTAGGTTTAAACAAGTTTAGGAATGATTTACAATGAATGATATGCAATCTAGGTCAAACTAGGTCTCACTGAGTCACACTAAGTCCTGTCAAGTCAATCTAGGTCAAATAAAGTCATATCAAGTCAATTTAAGCCAACCCAAGTCAATCCTAGGTCATAGGCATCACGGGTCAAAACAAGTCGAAGAAAGTCAAACGGGGTCAAGAGTTGGCCTACAGTTGACTTTTGGTCAACTGGTCAACCCTGGTGAACTCTGGTCAACTCTAGGTCAACCCTGGTCAACCCTAGGTCAATGGTGACTAATAGTTGACTTTTGGTCAACTATACAAGTCTAATGGAAATCGAGACTAATTTGGGTAAAGCGTTGACCCATAGTTGACCTTTGGTCCAAAAAGTCAACCGTGGTCAACCGGGGTCAAGACTAGGTTTAGGTGACTATTTCTAACTATTACCAACCTCTACAACCCATATCCAAGTCCATCTTGGACTTCGAAACTCATATCTTGGCCGTAGGCCAATATCCTATTTTACCCTTAAAAAGGGTAAAATTCTAGCTTCGGCAACTATCAAGTTAGCCCACCTACGCTTGGTATTTTGACCCGAGCTCCCTAGGATAGTAAGGTACTAGCCTATACATATATTACCTACCAAGATACCTTAGTCCATGTTACGGCCCATTGCCGGTATCTTAAATATTTCACGTATTCTTGCCCCACGCCAAGTTTCAACTCAATCCGATACTCCGAGCTCCGTTTCGCCCTCTAACTCGATTTTTCCTTATTTCCTATTCTAGCTTTCTTCCTATCTTTCAACTTCTTCCAATCTTTCCTTCTAACTTCTAATTCTTTTCTAACTTCTCATTCCATAATCTTCTTCTACTCTTCTCTACGTTTCTATCCATATATAATACATACATATATATATATATATATATATATATATATATATATATATATATATATATATATATACATATATATACATATACATATAGGTTAATGGGGGGTTAAATAGGCTTAAAGCCATAGGGGGGGTTTTCCTTCCACAGCAGCTGCTGTGGCTGCTGTCCTGCCACTACTGCTGCAGCTAGGCTGCTGCTGTGGCTGCCCCTAATTCTTCTTCATCTCCTTCTATCTTCATATATATATATATATATATATATAAACTAAATTACTCATGAGGGACTAGTCCAAACTCTTAAACCCTAAAGTTTAGTGTGGTGGGCCATGGTTAGCTAACAGGCTAATTACAGCTGAAGTCGAAATTCACCGGGGTCCCAAATTAACTCGGAATGCGATAAAATTCGAACCCGACTCCTATAATAATTAAATAATAATATTCATGAAATAAATTCCCAAAAATATTATAAAATGGAAAATTACCATTTTACCCCTAACTGGGAAAAGTGAGGGTGACACCTTTTCCCTCCGCGCCTGGCCATTCGTTTCCCTCCGCCGCTTCCAGTCCCGAACCGTCGCGGCTCCACCGCCGACGAGCCGGCGCCGCCTCTCCCGCAGCCTCCGCCGACCGCTCTCCTTGAGCTCCTCCCCTTTCGCGACCATCTACGCCGCCGCCCGAGCCCCGACCTCTCTTCCAGACTTCATCCGCCGTGCTCCGCCGTAGCCGCCGTCCCTGCCCCCTCCGCGAGATCTCACCACTGTCCAGGCGACCGCCCCGTCGCGCTTACCCCTTGTCGAACCCTAGCCGACCCATCTCCTCCGGCTTCGCCCGACGCCGAAACCCTCCACCGCCGAGCCCTGACTGACTCCGGCCGACCACCCGCGCCCAGCCGTTGTCCCCACGCCGCACTCAACCCTCGCACCGCCGACCTCCGTCTCCCCTTCTCCCAGCCTTTCCGCTCGAGCCTCCGCTTTCCCTCCGCTCGCCGCCGGAGTGGGGAACTCCTCCGAGCCAAATCGCTCCAAATCCCCTTTTCCCCCTTTCGTTTCCACACTCTCTCTCTTCCGGTTGTTTTTTTTAGCAACAGTATATGAGGAATAGTTTTAATATTAGCATTTTATTATATTAGTGTTAATTTCATCATTATTATTATAGTTGTTATTACTATTATAATTATCAGTACTAATATTTATTATTATTATTATTATTATTTTTATTTTTATTTTATTATTATTATTATTACTATTATAATACTCATTATTACTATTATGATTATTATTACTATATGGATTATTTGTTATTATTATTAGGTTATATTATTTACTGTTGTTATTATTATTTTTACTAAAGTGTTTTTGTTTTGCTGATTGTTCTTTGGTTTTGACTCCCATAAAAATTAATACTAATATTAATATTTTTCAAACTATTTAGTAACAAAATACGTATTAGGGCTTGACCCTATATGTAAATTTAAAACTGAATTTCAAAGCCTAACTATAGTATTATTTATGATATTTTCTGTAGCTTTGGCCTACAAATGTTATTTTGACAAAAATAGGTTTTTTCGTAGAATAAATTTTCTGTATTTTCAAAGGTTTATCTATAAATTATTTTAAACTAAGAAAATATATTTTAAGTATTATAAAATATTTTCTAAACCCAAGATATTAATTTATTTCCTACTGTTTTTCTCCATCACGTAATTCAGCTCATCTTTCCTATTCCTTTGCCAATTCTGAACTACCTTATGTCCATTCTTTTGACCCTTCTGGACCCAATGGAACTGTCAGTGTCACCATCCGAGGTCACCTTGTATAGTTGTTGCACCGAAGTTGCAGTTCGTGCCACATTGATTATCGCAGCACACCAGGTGCTCTACCAGGCAAGACACCTTGCCATTTGCTGTTTAATTATTTTAGCTCATATTTCATGCATGTTCATTATTTTCTTTATACAAAATAAACTGTAATACATGGCAAAACTGTTAGAACTTACTGTTCATTTTTTCTGCTATGTATTATTTTTCTCACATTAAACCTAGATTTAAGGGACCACCTTGTGTGTTGCATTCATTGGCCTTGACACGTTGTAAACACGAAGTTGTGTGTCACATATAGAATACGGAAGTGCGTGATTGGCTGGCCACCAGTACGTACAAGCCGTGCGATAGGAATAACCGCTAATAGAGATTGCATGCTAGTTTGACTTAGCGGTTATAGTGGTTTGTGTTGTGGATGCAACACAGTAGGTATTGGGTGATTCCTTAGCGTATGGGCTTCGATGCACTTCCCTTGTGACCCGGCCTCTCCGCTGGAGATACGGGGTTGATGACCCATGCTCTTCCTGCTGGGGCCTCTGGTGCCCAAGAGGGGGACTATGCCGATCCTATTTAGCCAGGGCCCATGCGTAGGAAGGATTGTTCTTAACAACATTTCACATAGAATGGTAGGTTACCCTATCCGTTAGGTTCGAGTACTTTTGATTTGGGTACTTGCATCTGACCGTGACTTGGAACAATAACTTGTCGCGGAGTAGTTCGTCACATCTTGTCCTTGTTTGGTTGTAGGTGTGACTTACTACTTCGATGAGAAGGTATGGAACCTTGTTGGGGTCCGGATACCATATTGGATTCATAGCATGGGAAGATACGTTACAGTGAATTAGTTTACCATCTCCTGTCCTTGTTGGTTGGGGGGATGGTACGCTCGTTCAGTAGGTGCGTATTGGACCATGTTATAATTCGATTGACTTATTTATTAGTTTATATGGCATGCTATTATGTGTCTTGTTGCGTCCCTCTGAGGACCTGGTTGTCTTGCCAGGTGTGTGCTATTATCTTTCGCAGGTGCTTTAGCTCTAGCTGTGTTCATTGCTATTTCTCGAGGATGATTGCACTGGATCGTCTTCGCTTCGCTCGCCACTCATTTTATTTTCTATGTACTTTTCCTATTTTGTTGGTAGTGGATTTATCTCCGCCCAACATATTGTATCAAGACAAATTTATTCTCATTATATGATCTTTTATTCATTATTCTGTGTGGATGAGATTAGTTATGGTTCTACTACATTTTACAGCTTATGTATTTATACGAGGCTTCCATATATTGGAGTATACTTCATATGAATACAGCTGGCATGTCTACGTTCCTAGTCCTACGTATTTTGGGACTGGGGCGTTACATGTTTTTGTGGTGGCCCATGCAGGTCTTGATAATTGTTTGGTTACTTTACCGTACCAAGCAAGCCTGCGTATAGGATTCTCATCCACATATTTGACCTCTCTCCTAAATTTATCTACCATTTGACTCATTAATTGCATCTTGCTTGCTTCCTTCCATTCCTATTTTTATCTTTCCTTCGTGCTTACTAGAGATTGACCCTACTAGTTAATTGTCCCAAAACACCTTTAGTTAAATTCTTTAAGTTGGGTAGAATACCTTATGAACTAGCAACCCCTTTGACCTAGTGACCTATATTAGCAAGCTTGTTTAGATCCTAGAATCTAAAGGACCTAACCCGTCTGTCCAAACCAAGGACTTGGACAAGAAGACTATAGGACGACTGTATGACCTAGAATCATTCTACCTTCTTTAAATCTTAATCTCTCGTACCTATGTTATTACCATCGTAACTAATGATGCTAATATAGCCTAGTGTTTGCAAGCTTATTCCTTTATCGAGCTTGTTCAAGACATATATTATTTGGGTCAACCCACTTAACATATTGTCTAATCAGAACCGGTGCATGATGGTCTGATGTTCGCTTTTGTCTATTACTCTACGTGGATGGGGACATAATTAAACTTGACCCTTACAATCCCATCCACGACTGTCTTGACGATTCTTTTGAAATCTATACGACCGCCTTTGAACTACGTATTCGTAATGGATACCGTCGTCATTGAACTCCTTAAATCGCTTTCGCCTTCACCGATTGTTGGAAGGACGAAGGCACGCTAGCCTTCCTATCGACTATGATCGTTCTCACTCGATATTGCTATAACTTCATCCTAAACTCCTCGTCCTTCTTCTCGACCCTACTATGACCCTCATTCGCTACCCACGGCCATACCCGTATTATTTTTCTATGACCTAGATCGCTATTTCTTACGACATGATTTTGTGAAAACATTGTCATCGTTGGATCCCCATTGATACCCCCTTGTGTCCTCTCACCCCCTGCTAATTTTTAATTTCGAGGACGAAATTCTTTTAAGTGGGTAGGATGTAAAACCCCTAAATTTCTACTATTTATTTTTTAAAATTTTGTATTGTACGTCACGTAGTCGTATTTTACGTCGCGCACGAAATTTTATTTTTGCTCGACGAGTGCGAATATGTGCGAGCGTACATATTTTAGAAAAACAATTTTTCTATTTTATTAACACTTTCAAAATACTATATAGAATTATTATTCTTGCTATAAAAAGTCTATTGTTTTTAGCAGTTATTAATAATAAATAATATTCTTGTACATACGTATAAAATTCCTAAATATTTACTAGTTCATTTTAAATAAAAATGTATTTTTGAAATTTATTAATATTAATATTTTATTATTCAAAAGATTTATTATTTTTGAAATTATTATTATTGGCATATTTGGAAAAATATATTTCGAAATTTTTGTGAAGATTTAAATTTTGATTTGATTCCATGGATACATTTAAATAGTAAACTATCTATATTTTAAATTGATTTGATTTTAAAACAAGAATTTAATTAGAATTAAATTTGAATTGCATTTGGAATTAGATTGATTTGATTGGGTTTAAATTACATCATGAATTATCTATTTTGGGTTTAAACTACTCCTAACTCTTATCCAATTGGAAATTCCCACATCCTATAAATAGGCAGGTACTCCTCCAATATTTTCATCCACAATTTCCTCCACAGAATAATTCTCAACCCCGTGCACCGTGTCCGTGTTCCCTTCTCGTCTTATTCCATATTTTTGTACAAGTACAATTTCATCCACCCGTGTCGACAGACCCGACACAATCAAATATTCAAAACCCAAATCCTAAACTCTAAATTCCGTACCGGCTCGCGTCCACCACCCGGACTCCTGAAACCCCGCCATGCCCGATCTTCTCCTTCCTTTCACTAGGACAACCACCCCCGTTCACCACCACCCAAACTCGTCGCAACCAACGCCCCTATCAACCAGTCGACCATCTACACCACCACTGTCGGCCCAGCCCCGACAACACCACCACCACAGTAGACACCACAACCAGCGCCGTCATCTCCAACGCACCCGGATATACGGGTACGAATACGTGGGCCACGCCCAGCCTACGCCGCGGTATCAGCGGTAGAACGCTGTCAAGTATACTATACTAACTACAACATCTAAGAATCCATAACTAGAAATGTACTCATGTCACATCACGAAAACTAAGGAAGATATGACAAGAATTAATAACTATATCACCAGAACAACCAGAATCTACAATAATTATAAGACATGAAAGATAAAGAATGAACAACAAGACTAACTAAGGATAACTACCAGGCAACTCCCATAGAAGAATAGTGAGATCCACCCCAGCTAGCAACATCATGAAGTCCAATAATGAGGGCACAACTACTCCTAAAATTTGTCAACATATCCGGTCAGGATGGAACGAGTACATATATCTCATAACAGATCTCAAGATAGAATAAAAGCTATAAGACAGTAAATAGAGCATATACAATGAATCATGGAGTGTACATATATGTATCATGGCATGGTAAGCTGTAGAGCTAGGAACAAGAAAGTAGAACTAAATCATGGTATGTACACAAATCAAGGTAAGCCATATATCCAATGTGTGTGAGTAGCAGTTTCAACTTGTGATCGGCTTGGGTAACTGTCAAGAATCGGCCTGGCAAGTCATAAGTGCGGTATATGACTCACACTGTTCAAGAATGCAAGGGGATATGATCACAGGCATACGCTACTACTCCCCCTACCCCAACTGGTAGAATGGATCCAAACAGGACACGTCACTGCACGGGATTCTAATGAGAAGGTCGCGAACCTTCTCTAGAATCAGTGACCATATATTGAGCAAGAGCTACAAGGGAGCTTGCACAATACATCCCAACCTAAGAAGGAGAAACATCTCTCGTCGGGATCCAAGAATATCAATCCGTGAGAACCATGTGTCAGGAATAAGCATATCAACACTAAGTATATGAATCATAACAGTTATCATAAATTGGGAATAAGTTATCAGAGAATGTACTCGCCTGGGGTCCTGCTGTCTGTCAATATGAATCAGGGTTCAGAGTAAAGCCACAGACCTAAAGATGAAATAATACAAGAGCTGATCAGGGTCAAAAGATATACTAACATCTAGGTCAAACTAAGACAACTGGGTCAAGGTTGACGTACAGTTGACTTTGGTCAACTGGTCAACTCCGGTCAATTCTAAGTCTAATCTAGGTTAAATATTGACTCTACTTCGACGTCTAGTCAACATAGTCAACCATGGTCAAGCTAGTCTCTATAAACATCTACAAGGTCAACTTATGAATTTTAATGATTTAGAAATCACTGAAAACGACGGGTCTCTAAAACAACCAAAAGGAGAAAATATTATAATAATAGGGTGACACAAAAAGGGAAAAAATCTACAGATGTTGTCGGATGATAAAACTAACATCACCAACGTGTCTAGAATGGTCAAATCAGCTAGGATAGTCTATCCAAAAGTCCAATTTGGACACAGGGGCAAAAAGGTAATTTCGAGCCAAAATAATGT
Organism: Iris pallida; assembly: GCA_029216955.1. Taxonomy (NCBI): domain Eukaryota; kingdom Viridiplantae; phylum Streptophyta; class Magnoliopsida; order Asparagales; family Iridaceae; genus Iris; species Iris pallida. The sequence goes on from JANAVB010021374.1 coordinate 44,515, forward strand.
GTTGGACATATTTTGCACCGAAAAATGTGCCAAAATAAAAGTGTACAAAACCTAACAAATTATATGTCCACGAATCCAGAATGACGATACGAACCCAACGGTATATCCAGAATTGGATTCCGTTGACCCGATCTCAAATTGGTCCGTTGACCCGGCATTGGAAACCGATTTGTACGGAAAAGCGTGTCGGAGTCAATGTCCTCAAAACTCAGCAAATTATATGTTAACGAGTCCAGAATGACGATACGAACTCAACGGTATATCCGAAATTGGATTCCGATGAGCCGAACTCAAAATGACACATTGACCCGGATATTGGTATCCGACTTGCACTGAAATGCGTGCCGGAACCAATGTCCACTAAAACCTAGCAAATTATATGTCAACGAGTCCAGAATGACGATACAAACTCAACGGTATATCCAAAATTGGATTCCGATGAGCCGGCTTCAAAAAGTCCCGTTGACTCAGAAAGTGGGACCCGCTTTGCACCAAAATACGGTCCACGTTCTCCAAATCAAGCAAACTTTATATGAAAACATACCAGAACGATGCCATGGGTCTACTGGTGGTGTCAGAAATTGAATCCGGAGTCCCGGGTTCAAAATGAAATTTTACAAGTGCAACACTAAGAATTCGAACGGCCAACTTTGGCGTCGAATTCGACCGACCTAACAAGCTCAAACTGAAATGAAATCTAAAGGGGGCAAGAAGAGGGTTATACCAGCTGTGCACAGGAACTAGTAGCAGGCAAAACGGAGCTGATACGGCGAAGATACGAACCCGCGAAGTTGGCATCGTAAAACTGTCCAAAAATAGTACAAATTAAAACGTCAACTTGGTGGCCGGTTTTGATGTATCAAACGACGAAATTAACGGTTCAAACTTGACAGAGATGAAGAGGGATATACCGAAATTGAGACGGAGTAAGGAGTTTGCCGATCCAACGGTCGGATCTCCCAGGAAATTGGTACGAAGTTGCTGTCCTGAAACACAATTTCGAGCTCGCGCCGACCGAATTTAGTGCAAAACGCACGAATCGGGCATTTGGCTCGTCGGAGAAAAAGGTGGTGGCCATGGGGGCCTTCCCGGAGGTGCGCCCGGCCATGGGGAGGCTCGTCGGAGGCGGCGACGACCGCGACGGCGCCGTGGCCACTGTGCGTGCGCTCGCGCGCGGCATGTTGCTGCCGCTGCTGTTTGTTGCTGCTGCTGGCACAACTGCTGCAGTATGCGGCTGCGTGCGCGACGGCAGTGTTGGCTGTCCGGCGTGGTGGCCGCGACGGAGATGGTATGGTGGAGGTGGTTTGGGTGATGGTGGCGATGGTTATGGAGAGGGTGAAGGAGGAGCTCGGGTGGAGGTGGTGTTGATGAAGAGTGGTGGTGTTGATGATTTGAATAGAAAAAAATAAGAAGGAGTGAGGAAGAAGATGATGGTGATGGTGAGAATAATGATGAAGAAATTAGAAGGGGGCTGTTCTCGGCCAGGTGAAGAGAGAGGGATAATGGTGAAAGAGTGGGTGAGGTGTGTGTGAGAGAGAGAGTATATAATATATATGAGAGTGGGAGAGAGAGATATTTAGAGGAGAGAGAATAGAGAAAAAGTAGAGAGAGGGAGTGGGTGAAGTCGGCTGTGATGGGGAGGGGGTTTGTCCTGATGGGAGAGTAGGAGAGAGAGAGAGAGTTACATGTAAAAGAGAGAGAGAGAGAGTGTATTATATACATACATACATATATATATATATATATATATATATATATATATATATGTATATATATATATATATATATATATATGTATATATATATATATATATGTATATATATATATATATATAAAAAAAATAAGAAGGAGTGAGGAAGAAGATGATGGTGATGGTGAGAATAATGATGAAGAAATTAGAAGGGGGCTGTTCTCGGCCAGGTGAAGAGAGAGGGAGAGAAGTGATGGGGTAATGGTGAAAGAGTGGGTGAGGTGTGTGTGAGAGAGAGAGTATATAATAGAGAGAGAGATATTTAGAGGAGAGAGAATAGAGAAAAAGTAGAGAGAGGGAGTGGGTGAAGTCGGCTGTGATGGGGAGGGGGTTTGTCCTGATGGGAGAGTAGGAGAGAGAGAGAGTTACATGTAAAAAGAGAGAGAGAGAGAGAGTGTATTATATACATACATATATATATATATATATATATATATATATATATATATATATATATATATATATATATATACATATATATATATATATATATATATACATATATATATATATATATATATATATATATAAAATAGAAAGAAAATAAGATATTTGTGTAGAGAGGATATTTTAGAGTAGGAAAAAAGGCAAACACAAAGTGGTGTGTATGGACAGTCATGGTAGGGTCCATGCCAAACTGGGTCGGACGTTGGGCCAAGTTTGGACAAAGTCGAAGCCAAGGTTTAATTAATTAATAATTTAAACCAATTAAAATCACGGATGGAATGGGAGCACAAGGAAGATCAAAATGGCACGCAAGTGGCACCGACATAGTTTACTCAAAACAGGCCAGGGCCATATATTGGGTCGACTGGATTGGACTAATGTCGGGTCCGAAAATTAAATTGGAAATTAAATCAGGTTTCACGGTAGATAATTAATTGGCCTAAATTGGACCGAAAGTTGTACGAAGGAAATGGTGCACAAAATGGAGTGTCTGAGTGGGGCACGAAGGTCATGGGTGAAGAGCGTCTCGAGTAGATCAAACATGACAAGTTGGTTTCGAGAAAATGACTAGTTTGGTGCTCCTAAATTAAAAGTTACGGTAACGTGCATATGATGATCAAGGAAAATAGTGGGAATTCAATTAATAATTAAATGGTCTAATATTGACCCGAACTTGCGCGAAGCAAAAACGATACAAGGGAACAAGTTTGAGTGGGACACGATATATCAAAATAAAGATAATCTCGTCTGCTACAAACTCCAAGAAGGAAGTTTTCAGAGACTGGCATCCCTGATGCTCTAGAATTCCAAGTCACGGTTAAAGAGCATTAAATCAAATAATAATCAAATAATAATATATGTTCAAAATAATTGATTTATAAAATTGAAAAAAATAAGCCCAAAATTCAGGGGCTTACAAACAACCACGCCAAAGCCTCGCCACCACCGTCTCCCATGACCTTGGCCAACTCCGGCCAACTCCTCCACCATTTCCCCGTCACCATCACAACCCCCGGACCACTGCCACCAACACGCCACCCGGCCGAAAAAACCCCAAGAACAACAGAATAAAGTAGGAAAATCCTCACCTGAGTCGCCCGACCGCGAACCTCCCGTCCGCCACCGCTCCTTTCCCTCCGTGCCTGGCCATCCGTTTCCCTTCGCCGCTTCCAGTCCCGAACCGTCGTGGCTCCACCGCCGACGAGCCGGCGCCGCCTCTCCCGCAGCCTCCGCCAACCGCTCTCCTTGAGCTCCTTCCCTTCCGCGACCATCTACCCCGCCGCCCGAGCCCCGACCTCTCTTTCCGACTTCATCCGCCGTGCTCCGCCGTAGCCGTCGTCCCTGTCCCCTCCGCGAGATCTCACCACCAACACCACCGCTCTCCGTCCCGGCGACCGCCCCGCCGTGCTTACCCCTTGTCGAACCCTAGCCGACCCATCTCCTCCGGCTTCGCCCGACGCCGAAACCCTCCACCGCCGAGCCCTGACTGACTCCGGCCGACCACCCGCGCCCAGCCGTTGTCCCCACGCCGCCCTCAACCCTCGCACCGCCGGCCTCCGTCTCCCCTTCTCCCAGCCTTTTTGCCCGAGCCTCCGCTTCCCTCCGCTCGCCGCCGGAGTGGGGAACTCCTCCGAGCCAAATCGCTCCAAATCCCCTTTTCCCCCTTTCGTTTCCATACTCTCTCTCTCTTCCGGTTGTTTTTTTAGCAACAGTATATGAGGAATAGTTTTAATATTAGCATTTTATTATATTAGTGTTAATTTCATCATTATTATTATAGTTGTTATTACTATTATAATTATCAGTACTAATATTTATTATTATTATTATTATTTTTATTTTTATTATTATTACTATTATAATACTCATTATTATTAGTTATTATTACTATTATGATTATTATTACTATATGGATTATTTGTTATTATTATTAGGTTATATTATTTACTGTTGTTATTATTATTTTTACTAAAGTGTTTTTGTTTTGCTGATTGTTCTTTGGTTTTGACTCCCATAAAAATTAATACTAATATTAATATTTTTCAAACTATTTAGTAACAAAATACGTATTAGGGTACTTGTATCTGACCGTGACTTGGAACAATAACTTGTCGCGGAGTAGTTCGTCACATCTTGTCCTTGTTTGGTTGTAGGTGTGACTTACTACTTCGATGAGAAGGTATTGAACCTTGTTGGGGTCCGGATACCATATTGGATTCATAGCATGGGAAGATACGTTACCGTGAATTAGTTTACCATCTCCTGTCCTTGTTTGGTTGGGTGGATGGTACGCTCGTTCAGTAGGTGCGTATTGGACCATGTTATAAATTTGATTGACTTATTTATTGAGCAATATTTATTCAGTTTATATGGCATGCTATTATGTGTCTTGTTACGTCCCTCTGAGGACCTGGTTGTCTTGCCAGGTGTGTGCTATTGTCTTTCGCAGGTGCTTTAGCTCTAGCCGTGTTCGTTGCTATTTCTCGAGGATGATTGCACTTGGATCGTCTTCGCTTCGCTCGCCACTCATTTCATTTTCTATGTACTTTTTCTTATTTTGTTGGTAGTGGATTTGTCTTCGCTCAACATATTGTATCAAGACAAATTTATTCTCATTATATGATCTTTTATTCATTTATTCTGTGTGGATGAGATTAGTTATGATTCTACTGTATTTTACAGCTTATGTATTTATACGAGGCTTCCATATATTGGAGTATACTTCGTATGAGTAAAGCTGGCATGTCTACGTTCTTAGTCCTACGTATTTTGGGACTGGGGCATTACAGTTCCCGGGATATGACCCCATCGAGCGAGCCCGACCCGGAGAGTACCCCGGGCACAGACGCATCCCGCCCTCGATCGACCACTTCATCGAAGCATGAGTCCGGATCTGCTAGCGGATCGGTTCCGCTATCGGAACCACCATAAGCGGATCCACCAGGGGATGCCACAGTTACTGCAAAGTAGGCCCCTGAGTACCCCCATACTCGGTTCCATCCGGTTACTGGGGAGTACATACGCGGACCCGCGGATCCTCCGATGGCACCAGCGAGGCCGAGAGGCGAGTTCCGACGAGAGCTATGGCCCGCGGGGACCTCGTAAGTAAATTTAAGATAATTTATTAAATTTCTTTTATTTATTCAAGTTAATAATTCAGTCGTTTCTTCTTTGTAGGTTTTTTCCGTTTAATGTTGGCAGGGCTCTTGGAAAAATTATCAGGGCTAACTTCCACGATCCCTACCTCAACTTTTCGTTGGTGCCCCCAAACGTGCAGTACGTCTGGCTCGACGAGTTGAGGGTATATATTTATATCTTCTGGTTAATTATTAGTTACTCTTTAATCAACCATTTTTTAAATTACGTGATAATTGAATTTCTATGTTAGACGACGTACTGGTGGCCCCCCATCGCGAGGACGCGATCCGTATGACCTACAGAAGCGCTGCCTCGAAGAAGATACGAAATATGATTCATGACCTAAAAATAGGGAATACGAGGCCGAATTGGATCCGGCAGGAGTATTATGAGGACCTCTTAGGCATGATGGATATCCCTGCGTACAAGAAAAAATCGGAGAAGGCGAAGGCTGTAACACCCTGTTTTCTGAAATTAGGAATTTTTGAAAATTTATTATTTTTATTATTTATTAATGGTATTTTAGTCATGGTATGATCTTTGGTGATTATTAGTGTGATTTAAACCATTTCTAAAGTCATGCTAAGTCATGACTTATGACTTGTGATTTTGGTTAGAATAACTTAGTGTAAACCCTAGTTTCTCTAACCTAGAAGTTGCCATGACCATGAGAACTTGACCATAGGCTTAGAATATCATTTTAGTGATTTTTAGCCTAAGGGGTATTTTGGTAATTTTCTAGGAATTATTTGGGATTAGTGAGATTTTTACTATTCATGGACTTTTAGATTAGTGACTTATTAATCCCTAACCTATTACCCTAATCTATAAGTTAACTCCTAACCTAGAATGACTAAGAGGGAGATATTTTCATTAGGTCAAAGTATGAAAATATCTAATTCTACCTTTAAAGGATATTTTGCTTAAATTGTGCAAAATATCTATTTTATGGCACATAAGTCCTTCTCTTAGCCTAGAAGACTTGAACCACCCCTTGACCATGTGTGGCCGGCCAAGAGAGCCCCAAGACACCCCCTTGCCACCCCTTCCTATATAACCAACACATAGATCTCAAAACCAAGTTCATGTGGAAATTAAACCTAGAAGAAAACCTAGAAAACTACCCCACTCATTTAGCCATAACTTTCTCATTTCAAGAGCTTTGAACCTCTAGTTTTCTCCATTAGGTCACCTACAATCTAAGGGAGCCTAGGGAAGTGAGCTACTCAAGTTTCACCAAGGAAGGACAAGTTGAGGCTATTGGATGTACACCCTCATTTAGTAGAAATTCAAGACATTTCACACATAGAGGTAAATATATCTAAACCTAGTTATTATACTATTTTTTCTTCATTATTGCATGCATATAGTTATAATATAGTTGTGGGTAGGGTTTGGTGAAATCTAGGAATTGTTTGGTGTCGTATCGGACACGTATCCTAATTTAATTTCATTGTATTTTAAGGTTTTTAGCTCACTGTCACATTGATATTTACACACTGTTTTGTAGAACTTTTGAACCAAAACCTAGCCTAGCTAACCCTAAACCTAACCCTAAAACACTGAGCACAAATTGGGTTGTGTCGTGTCCAAAATCTGGACACGAAGCTCTCAGTTTCAACACTGTCTGGACACTGCACAATACACAAAATGTGCCCTGCTACCACTGTGTCAGTTCTTCCTCTACACGCCACTTGGACACGTCAAACTTGACACACGACACGGGGCATTGACTGACAGGTCATCCCCAAAGTTTGGGATGACCTCGTGTCGTGTCGGACACGGAATTGTCCCCGCAAGGGTCGTTCAGTGCACAGTGTACACACACAGACACACGACTTTGAGCGTGTCGTGTCCACTCTACACGACACGAGGACACTTCGTATTGACACGAGCACAAACATAGGCGAACACATTGGACACAACCACGTGGTGTCACGTGTCCCGTGTCGCGAATACGAGACACGCAAAATCACTGACACGCGGTCTAAAACACGTATTTTAGGGCTCCTGATACGCGTGTCGTGTCCACTCTACACGACACGTGGACGCGTATCAGGGCCATGGACACGAAGCCCAACCCTAGGCGCACCTCTGGGCACAAGCACGAGGCCTGTGTCGCTTTGTGTCGTGTCCTAGATCGATTTTAGGTTTCGTTCTGATACGCACTGTATCAGTGTATTCTCATTTACCCGGTCGACTTTAACCCTTCGTGGACACGCCGTGTCGCGTCGTGACACCGTGTCAGGCCACTAGGAACCTAGTCTAGCCTTGGGGCTACTATTCCCAACCAAGCTTAGGTCACCTTAGTTCGATTTAGGTGATGTTTTCATTAGCCTAAGTCGGGTGTTTACAGTCCCAGTTTTTCCAGTTTTGAGTATTTTCCAGTTTTCTAAAAAACGAAATTCAAATCTATTTTTGATATAATTTATACATGTATTGGTGTATTTCAGTGTATATACATGTAGTATATATGTATTTGTGTGTGTATGTGAGATTTTAGGGTGTTTAGTTGTGTGTACATATAGTTGTGTATATATATACATATATATGTATATAGGATTTGTGTGTGTTGGGTTTGGGGGCTGGTTCCCTGTTCCAGGAAACTGAACACCCCCCCCCTGTGTGACAGTGTCTCTCTCTCTTTCCCTTTGTCTCTCTCTCTCTATTTCCCTCTCTCTATATATATTGTATATAATATATATTAGGTATATTATACATATACATTATGTATGTATATATGTTATATATATATATTGTAGTGTGTATACATGGTTATATATATATATGTGGGGTATATGAGTATTATATATAGTGGCTATATATATAGGTTTTACATTATATAGTGTATGTATATATATATCTATATAGGTAAACCTAGAACTAGTTGACCTAAGCTACTAGCCTATGGGCTATAGCTATTAGCCTATGGCCATTAGGCCTAACCCTAATCGACTAGTAAACCAAGACTTAGCTAGTTTGACCCCAATTTGACTAAGTGTTGACCAAGGTCAACCTTAGGTCAATTTGAACTAGCTTAACCTAGTTTTGACTTAAATTAACCTAGAATGACTAGTTTGACTAACCCTAACTAGTTTAACATTGTTTGACCTAACTTGGACTAGTTGACCAGTTTGACTTTTAGTGTTGACCAGGGTTGACCAAAGTCAACTATAGGTCAAACCTTGACCTAATTGACCTAGAAATAGTTTGGATGGACTCTAAGTGACTTGGTGACCTAAGTTTGACTAAAACCTAGACTATTGACTAGTTGGTTTAGACTTTGACCTATATAAGGGTATTATTTATGACTTGGTTATATAGATAGCCCTATGTAGAGTGAAGATATGTATGGGGTTAAGTAGGATACTTAGAGTTGAGTCTTGATTGAGTTAGACTATGGTTTAGCTTGATTATAAGATTAAGTTTGGTGTTGTACTATATATATTTATATGTGATGTACTTGTATAGGGAGTTGGTTATACCTTAGCTTGTAGAATGGTATCTTGGGTATCCTAAGACAGGTTAGCCTATGGTTAGTTAAGTAACCTTATAGAGTTGACTTGGATAGTTGACCCTTGACCCAATTACCTTGTTGACTAATCTAAAGTTGATCAGAACCTTGATTAGTCTAAATTTGACTTAAGTTGACTTAGTTGACTGTAGAATTGTCTAGAGTTGACCAAGTGTGACTTTCTGTGACCTAGTTTGACTATTAGAGTTGACTTTTGACCAGTTTGACCTAGAATCATGTAGTATGCATTGTATACTTTATTTTTATCATTGTGGATACATTGTGACTTATATTGCTCTGATTAGGAGCCAGACACCTCTCCTCAGGCAGTATATCCTCTTCAGACATTCAGTTATCAGGCGAGTACATTCTCTGACCGTTTCATACTTGTTCAGGCTTTACTTCTCGCTCTAGATTACTTTACTTGTTGCTGTCACATTGGTAACACGGATTGGTACTATATGGATCTTTACATGAGATGTTATCCCCCTCGGGAGCATCGGGTACTTCATGTTATGTGTGTTTCACTATCATCATGTACACCCATGCTTTCATTATTCATGTACACTCATGTGATCATGTACTCTCATGTTTACTGAGCTCTCATGTATACTATCATGTGCACCCTTTCATGGGCCCCATGTGATATCATGTACAATAACGTAACCTGTATAGATCCTTGTGTATTGATTGGGGTACGGAGGAGTAGAAGTGGTCATGTGAATAATTCCAAAGTAGTGTAATCATGTGCAAACTCAGTAGTATAATCATGTACAAATTCTAGCCATTCACATGCCTATCTTGTGCTCTACATCACTAGTCACTACAGTTCTCTATATACAGTAGATATTTCATTACAGTTATCTCTTTTACAGCGTATATTTCCTTTCAGCAGTTCATGTATCTTACTCTATTGCTTGTATCGTATTTCCTAACCTGTTATGAACTGTGTGAGATGTATTGTGCTCGTTCCCGTCCTGATTGGACCTGTTGAAAATATTACAGAGGATGAGGATGAGGCCCTGGTGACTACCTATTATGGAGCAGGACTAGATGATACTTGTATTGAGGACCCTCAGCAGGTTCCACCTACAGCTGAGGAGGATGTTCCAGTAGTCTAGACCAGTTTAGTCTAGGCAGTCTTTCCTATATTTACTTTTTGTCTCACATTCTGTGTTGTATTTTGAGATGTGGAGATGTATAGACTCTTAGACTTATTGTATTATGAGTTGACATTCTGGATGTTATGTATCTTAGACACTTAGTCTTATTTCATCTATGCTATGGTTCTCTTTGAGTTACTATCTATCTGTTCTTCGTTCTTCTACCCTAGATGTGATTGAGATTGTTTTCTATTTGTCACCTCCATTCGGAGAGTATAAACTGTACAGGTACTTATACTGTTAGATGATTGACCTAGGACAGCGTTCTACCGCCGACACTGCGGCGTAGGCTGGACGTACCCACTTCTCGTGCCCTTACTCTAGGGTGCGGGTCGTGACAAAGGCGAACCGACAGGCCGCGTGCTTTCATACGGGGGGATCAAGGTCCCACGCAGCGACACTTGCAGATCTGGTGAGCAACCATAAATTTATTTCACTATCGAATTAGGTATTATTAATTAAAGGAGTTAATTAGTTTCTACAGAGATTTTGTATGCTGGCCCAACGGGCAGTGAAGGAGGGAAGGGCGCCAAAATCGGTCACCATGTGCGACGTATTCCAGCATACACACAAAAGACGGAAGGACGGGAGCTTCGTCGACGAGAGGGCCAAGGAGACTGATGTAAGTACTTATGTTTATGAGATTTACGTTAGAATTAAAAGTATTCGGACTATAACTTAGGTACACTTAGGATTCACACTTAACTTAGTAAAATATAGAATTTAGATTACAACTTAGGTAAATCTTATAATATAAACACATTCATTTGATAGGCTGAGTATCGTGAGGCCCTTAGTCGGGCTCAGTTAACTGACTCCGAGGATGTCGGTGAAACGACGCCCGCCCGGACGCCCTCTTCTTTGGCCGCTCGGAACGACTTGTTCGTAGATACCGTCGGCGGCTTTAAGAAAGGGTTCCTGTACGGAGTCGGCTCCCTAGGGCCGTTGCACATGGCGACGCAGAAATTTCTACCGACACCGCATCCCCCCGTGGCGCCCCCGGCAGACGATGATGTTAGGTCATAGCTTACGCAGCTGCATGAGGCGGTGTCGTCCTTGCGGGAGCAATTTGCCACGTACTTTTCGCCTCCGTCTGCTGCTGCCGGTCCGTCTGCTGATGGTGTTGGTCCGTCTTCTACTGGTCCGTCGACTGCTAGTGTCGATCCGTCTTCCGTGGGTCATATTTCTTTCAACCCTGATGCCCCTGTGGTACCGCCTACGACTGTGATGTCACTCCTGGATCTGATGTCCCCAGAGCAGCTATGCCGACTTCCTAGCAGTGTCTACAACGGCTTGCCTTCGTACCTTGTGGAGGAGTATATTCGTCGGTCGCATCTGGGATTACCACCACCGGACAATCGACCTCCTCCTTCTTCTTGAAATATTGTATTAAAAAAATTTGGAATTTTTGTGAGAGCTTTGGATTAATTGTGCTATAATCGGATTATAGCACCGGATATTATGTTACTCTTCAGGATAATTGATGTTTATTTTCTATTAATTTGGTTTGGTCTGTGATTCTTGGATAATTGATGTGCATTAAATTCGTATGTGCATATTTGGTCTATGTGATTCTTGGATAATTGGTGTGCATTATATATTTGGTCTATGTGATTGTTGGATAATTGGTGTGCATTATATATTGGTTTGGTTTATGAATATATTTATGAACAGGGAAAGTGCTATAATTTTTTTTTCCAAAAAACTCAGTTAGCGACGGACTAGTGACTGTTTCGCGACGGATATTCCCAGTTTCCGACGGATTTTTGACGAAAATGCCGTCGCTATCTGGAGATTTTAAACTGTTTTCAGGTAGCGACGGAAGATCGACGAAATATTCGTCGGTAAGGTTCTGGTGGTACAAACTTCGACGGACTAGCGACGGCATATCCGTCGCCACGGTGACTGATAAGCAGCCGCTAATCAGTCGCTCTTGCGACTGCTTAGCGACGGATAATCCGTCGACAAGGTTCTGGAAATGCTAAACATTTCCAGAACCGTGGCGACGGATAATCAGCCACTAATCAGTCGCTTATTCGATGGGGTAGCGACGGATTAGTGACCACTTATCCGTCGCCATGGTGCTGGAAATGCCAAACATTTCCAGAACCTTATCGACGGATATTCCGTCAGTAATTCGTCGCTCATCCGTCCTTTGTTATCGATGACTACGACGGATTAGTGACGGAATGATACGCTCTGATACGCTGTTACGACGGTTTACCGACGGACATTACATCGTTATTGTCTATACAGTTCAGTATTTAATACTTGAAATGGACGACAGTCCATCAGAAATTAGTCGCTAATATCTCGTATTTTGAAGTCGATTAGCCGTCGCTATTTCGTCGCCTAATGACTACATAGCGACGGACCCTTATTAGCGACGAGCTGATTGCCGACGGATTGTTTTAGCCAAAATCCGTCAGTTATCGGTCGCTAATAGGAATTACCGTCGGACTGACGACGGATCCGGCCGTCGCTAAATCGAGAAATTTTGGTAGTGGTCAGAATAATCCTCTATATGGATATCGTTTATTCTTTTATCCTCACTCTGGATGATCGGGAATGGAGGTTCGGGTCAGATTCGCCTATGCCTAATGTATCTTTAGTTGGTCCTCCGGTCTGCCTACGCGGAGTGCTACATTGGAGTGCATATAGACGAGACTGTCACGAGAAGTTCTTTATCCTCGCGTTCGACCTCAAGAAGGAGGAGTTCCAACAATTCATACCGATGCCCCCAGTTTCGACCTCCGGCCATCTTCTCTCCATGGACGTCAAGGAGTGGAGAGGTCACATTTACGTCGGGGTTCAGTATCCGGTGGTCGGTCATGTCGAGATATGGATGCTGGAGGATTACACGAATTGGGGATGGACCAAGACGTGCAGCTTCAGCGTCCCAGGACACGGCGCGACGATGTGTCCGTATCTTTTTAGTGAAAGGAAGCATCTAGCCGTTAAATACGGGAATATTTTTTTGGGATTGGTTTCGTTCGATTATCGAAATCATGTAGGGATGATTTGCTCTTACGATCTTAAGAGCAAGACGTTGCGGAAGATCTATTCATCGTCTCTATCCTTGACTGGTTGGAAAGTTTACATAGAGAGCTTGATGTCACCAAAGAAATTGTTGTACAATCTCAGTAAGAAATTGCAGCAGTAAAGCTCATCAATTTGTTACTATTTTTCTCTATTTTAATATGATGAAGCAAATAATTGCATAACATTCATAAGATATGTTTACAGCTTATACATAGTGTCACCCCCAGTTTTCGAATTAGGGATATTTTCGTTATTTTCCAAGTTTTATAATTTTTAGGAATTTTATTTAATTTTATATGATTTTTAGGGATTTATTTGATTTAGTTTGAATTTTATCCAATTTGGACTTAAGTTGGAAACTCGGGTAGCCTGGACACTAGTGAGACCCACATACTAGCTGGGCTTGGCCCACATACCATCCTGATTAGGCTAGAAACCATAAACCCTACTTTCATGGCTTAATTAGTCAATTTAGAGGCTTAATTGGTTAATTAGAGTTAAACCGAAACAAACCGAACCAAACCGAATTCATTTCAAACCAAACCAAGTCTATTGGGTTTGGGGGCTTATTGGATCACCACCCAAACCCAATAAACCCCCCATGGCCGGCCACAAGAAGAACCCTCCTCCCCTTTGCTTCTTCACAAAGCAATCTCTCTCTCTCTCTCTCTCTCTCTCTCTTTATTTCTAAATTTCTTTTCAAAAGCTTCTCCTCCTTCTTCAAGAAACCAAATCTAGGTATGCCATAAATTCCCTATTTATTTCTCTTTAGCACTTTTGCTTTCACAATAAATGTAGAGGAGATGATTCTCCACACTTTGTCCATAGATTTCATAGGTTTTCCTAGAAATCTTGGTTAGAGATTAATTGGGGGTTTTCTTAATTAAAGTGGTATATATATATATATATATATATATATATATATATATATATATATATATATATATATATATATATATATATATATATATATATGAATTTGTGTGTGTGTGTGTAGAGGAATGAGGGTGCTGATGGTGTGTGAGAGTGGTGTTTGTGTGAGAGAATGGTGGTGGTGTTTGTGTGAGAGTGTGTGTGTGTGTGTGTCCATATATAAATGTGTATGTGTGTGTATTTATATATAGATGTGTGTGTGTTTATATATATATATATATATATATATATATATATATATATATATGAATTTGTGTGTGTGTGTGTAGAGGAATGAGGGTGGTGATGGTGTGTGAGAGTGGTGTTTGTGTGAGAGAATGGTGGTGGTGTTTGTGTAAGAGTGTGTGTGTGTCCATATATAAATGTGTATGTGTGTGTGTATTTATATATAGATGTGTGTGTGTTTATATATTTATATATAGATGTGTGTCTGTTTATATATATATATATATATATATATATATATATATATATATATATATATATATATATATATATATATATATATATAGTGGGATAGATAGATATATTAGATATATATATATATATATATATATATATATATATATATATATATATATATATATATATATATATATATTAGATATATATATATATATATATATATATATATATATATATATATATATATATATATATATATATATATATATATATATTTTATATATATATATGTTTTATTAGATATAGATATATATATTTTTTATTTTTATTTTTTATTTTTTATTTTTTATTTTTTATTTTTTATTTTTTATTTTTTATTTTTATTTTATATATATATATATATATATATATATATATATATATATATATATATATATATATATATATATATATATACTGGAAATTGCTGAGAAACCCAATTTTGGGGTTGGGTTGTATGAAAAACCCACCCGCAGGATGGGTTTTATGAAATGCCCAGAATTATATATCACGTCAAATATTCAAAGATTTTCTTTAGTTGCTCTGTATTTACAAAATTAATACCATAACTACCCCTCCGCACAAACTGAGATCTGGATTGCGATTCTCTTCTTCTTCTTCACGAGAGATCTGAATTCCATTGCTCTCATCTTCAGCAGAGATCGCAAAGATCGTTCGTAGTTCACCATGCTTTTTTTTCAGTCGAACTCCGATCATCGCTCATCTTCTTCTTCTTCTTCTTCGATAATTAGGTCAATTATGGAGAGAATATCTTCGTCTTCTTTTCCATAAGTGTCACCCCCGTTTTTCGTTCTACGTATTTCCAGTATACGTATACGGAATCCTGACATGTATTTTTATTTTTCCTGCCTGGCTAGCTAATTTCAGTTTAATCTTGATTAGGTTCATCATAGCATGTAATGGTTTAACTTGGTTTATTTTGGGATGGCTCGGTTTTAATTGGTTTGGGTTTGTTTGGTTTGGTTTAAAGTGTATTGGAACACCTTAGCCTATGCTCCACCCTCAACACACCACATCCCACCCTCATAAAACTCTACCAACATTCTCTCTCTCTCTCTCTGTAAGGCCCTGTTTTTCAAATTTAGTTTTATTAGTGCTAATTAAATTTTAATGTTAGTTTTGGCCTTAAAATATTTTATTAGGATTTTTAGGAATTTTTCTATATTTTTAAATGAGTTTTTAATATAAAAATATCACTTTGCAAATTATTTGAAATTAGTTAAATAAGTTTTGCAATTTTTAGAATTAATTTTATATCAGTTTGTAATAAACTATTTGTTCTTAATTGAGGAGTGCAAATAATATTTTGCACTTTAATACTGTTAAACCCCTTTCGTAATTTCCTAATCTCTAGGGGCCCTAGTGCAAATTACCAAAATACCCCCCCGTCACTCTCTCTCTCCTCCAGCTCTTCACCTACCCCCGACGACCAGCCACGTCGCCGACGGGCTGCCCCCGCCTTTTCTGGCTGCCCCGACCGACTTCGAGCCCCTATTTAAACTCCCCCTCTCCCCCTCAGCCTAGCTACCACTTCCCCCGACCACCACCGACGCCCTAGCTTCGCCCATCTCCTAAAAACCCTAACCAGAACCCTAACTCCGGCTAACCCCCAGCCCAGCCCCACCGTCGACCATTACCGCCTCCAACCACCCTCATCCGACGCGCCTTGACGAGTCCACCGCAGCGCCACCTCTCCGCCACCGCCACGACGCCTCCTCCGTCGTCCACGACCACCGAACCCACCCCCCAGATCTGGACACGTGAGTGTTTTGTGTCAACTGTGTCGTGCGTGTCTCGTACGCATGTATGTTGTTCGCCGTGTCCTGGTGAGCACTGTTTTACTTAACAAAAAGCCTTTACAACTTCAAGAAAAGAAAACGAGAAAAAAATACAAATTTGATTCTGGGAATGTATTGCTATGGAAGTCTGATTCACAAATGATCACTTTGTTCCTTGGACCACACAACGATGTTGAAGAAGCTTGCTGTCTTGAAGAAAAAGAACAACTGAAGGACGGAGGCTGTAGAAAGATATCGACGAAGTTGGCACTGATGGCACAAGTCAAATGCTTTCCTGCTCTACTTCACTTTGTTCTTGAGAAAAAGAAGTAAAAGAGAACACTCAGGAATTATAACAATTCTTTTGATTCCCTTTGTCAGATTCTTCCCCCCTTTTGCTGTCAAAATTACTGCCTATTTATAGGTTCAAGTCCTCCAAGAAATAAGCAGCAAAATAAGACCATTACGTATATTACGCATGCAACTGCCATACACGATCTCCTTTAGAGCTTTACGCAAGTGCCACATGTCCCACATACTGCTAACTGCTTGGCTCAACACAGTCTCCTTTACGCAAGTATTTTGGAAGCTGTACACAGACAATGCCACGTAGCCTACATATATACAACTGCTCAGCACGATCATATTCAGAGTATTACGCAGACGCCATGTGTCCCACGTAATATAATCTCGTACGCGTGTCTTCTACCACGTACCCTATACTTATGGTAATTTGCGTACAGAAGAAAGAAATGATTAAAACTCAATTAATGCTTCCCTGCGTATAGTGGCTAATCAGCCTTGGGTATTAAAATAACCCAAATAAACTAATACGCGTATACTTAAGAGTGGCTAATATAGCCTTAAGCATTTAATTAGCTTAAATAGACTCTTGCGTATAGGGGAAAATAATTGAGCGTAATATTCCTCCTCTGTTAGCACACTAACCAATGAATATTGAGTTACGTGAGATATCTTTTCGTAAACAGTGAAAACCATCATTATAGCCGTCTGCGTATCTCAATAAATCTCATCTGCGTAAAGCTTTTATGTATAAAATAGCATTTCCTCGATTTCAATATGTCTCTCCGACTTCTGTGCCATTAAATGTCAGAGAAAAGAATAATGTTTGTCAGATCCCATATCTCTGCATTAAATATAGAGATAACAGCCTGTTCCATTGCGTAAAGCAAACAAGACAGCTGTCAACTGCGTAATGCCCAACAATTGAAGTCTGCGTAGAGACTGATTTGTCTTGTAGTGCTGCGTAAAACCCAGTCTTCATTTGTCTTGCGTAAAGTGTTTTCTGCGTAAAGCTAACTGTTTTATTTTTATTGCTTCTACAAAACCCCCTTCAAAGTTTTCAAATATACTTAAAATATTTGAAATACTTTGAATAGAAGCATAAAGAACGGGATATCCAACCGTCATTAGCCAGATTTTTCGAAATACACTTCTATAAATAGGCCTCTATTTCATCAAAGAAGAACTTTTATCTCTTCTCAAATTTTCAAAAACCCTTTCATCTTCTCCTTCTCAAAAGTTCTCCCCAATGGCTCCAAAAAGCAGAACCGCTGCTGGCAAAGGAAAGAAGGCGACTGCACCGTCAGTCGATCGTGTTGAGACACTTGCTTCTCAATCAGAAGAAACCCTAGAAATTCCTCCAGTGGTGGCTGAATCGATTAAAGGTAAAGTTTCATCAAATTTCGATCATTGTTGGAGACGAACTTTGATGAGAATGAGGACGAGTAGATTAAGGATTTTGACCAGAACCTTAACCAAGATCATAAACCCTAAAAACTCTCACCTACGCTATGCGTATTAGTGTAGAGATTTGAGAAAATAATGATGCCCACGTGTATACGTGTCAGCATACAAAAGGATCAATACAATACGCCCACGTGTATACGTGTCAGCGTATGTAAAGATCAACACAATACGCCCACGTGTATACGTGTCAGCGTAAAAGTGTTTATTTACCAAATACGCGCACATTAAATGTGTAAGCGTATAGCCAAAAACTGAATCTTTACGCATGAATTTGTGTAAAACCATCTGAATAGATGTCTGCGTAAAAGTAATCTGCGTAGAGCTATTCGCGTAAGCTTTCGCGTAGACTCACTCGCGTAAGGTTGTCTGCGTAAATTCATCTGTGTAGACACTGCGTAGAGTCATCTGCGTAAGGTTGTCTGCGTAAATTCGTCTGTGTAGACACTGCGTAGAGTCATCTGCGTAAAACTATTTGCGTAAAGTAATCCATTTATAACCATCTGTATAAGAGATTTTGGCTATTTGACTTAACTTTACCATTTCTTTTTCTTTGCAGTCAATTTACAAATTCATCCATTGGCAGAAATATTTGGTTCTCCTTGTGGAATTATGGGCTCCAATTATCTGGAAGATTTATCACATGTTAACTTCCCACAGACTAATCCAATTTATCCTGAAGAAAGGAGTAATTTGATCACATCACAAGGGGAGAGGATGTTGTTATCTTTGATGAATGGAGAAATATTGATGTCTTTAACTTTAAAGCAATATTTAAAGCCCACATTTTTATTTGGAGATGCAATTGATAATGAATCCCAAACAAACCCAAAGAAGGAGTCGTGGGTATTCAAATTTGAAAATACGGCAATGTACCTCCCCGAAATGAATAGGGATTATCCGATTGCTGCCTTTTTTCATGCTACACATCCCAGAAGGATGGCATGGAATCTGACTCCTTATACAAACGGTAAACCTGGCAAAATAGTATTCAGAAGAGAACAGGCTAACTGTATGGGATACTTCACCAGTACTAGTTATGGAGGTGTGGTCCCGTTCCAAGGGTTAATGCCTGGAGAAAATCCCAGTGAAGACTCTTCCTTGATCCAACCGGTCCAAATAAAAATGAACATAAACCGGTTTATGAACAAAGGAGTATTATATCCTTCAGGGAATCCTAGACTCCAAGGATGGATGAATCCTCAGAATAAAAATTGGATCATGTTGA
This sequence comes from Iris pallida, assembly GCA_029216955.1. NCBI lineage: Eukaryota > Viridiplantae > Streptophyta > Magnoliopsida > Asparagales > Iridaceae > Iris > Iris pallida. Next base: position 63,741 of record JANAVB010021374.1, read on the forward strand.
CAGCCTGGGTGTTGAAGTATTTTAAATCAGAGCTGCAGACCATTGGACTATATAATGCAATTACTGCTACTAGTCAAGGAATCCATATAAATCATAATTTATTCCTGGCTCTGATAGAACTGTATATCAACTCCACTGGTACCATTTCAACTCCAATTGGTGAGATGGGGTTTGCACTTCATGAAATGGAGTATATTTCAAGATTACCAATGGGAGAACTCCCTTATGAAGAATATACCCCTACCAACCAAGAATTGGCAGAGATTCAGAAGCAGAATCCTCAGTTGGTTGAAGTATATCAAGAATTAATGTGTCACTATCTGACTTGTACTACCATGTATGAAAGTCCTTCAAATTTGGCCTACGTCAATAAATGGACAACATATTTATTCTATCACAAGAATAGACTTCTCAAAGAAGACGGAGAAAGGTTCCAAGAGAACAAGTCTCAAATTGTCAATCTCATGACCACAATGCCTGGGGATGTAATAGTTGCTTTGATGAATCAACACAAGATCCCGGACAGATATCTGTCATCAAAAACTGGTGACTTTCCAGCAGGGATAGAAACCCTCAGTTATCTTCGTCATAGCAGAAAGCACATCTCGAAAGAGGCCCTACTAGCTGGCTACTTATCCTTGTGGCTACGCAAATGGATTGTCCCTGGATCTACTTCTATAGATAGAATCCATCGAGACATATTATGGCCGGCAGTACGTCTAGTTTTCAGGGCTAAATTGAGTCTGCTTCCAGCCATGGTGTGTCGGCTTCAATCTGGTTTAAGGAGTTTCAGTGATGAATTAGTTCTAGGAGCTAAAGCTCGTAGCGAATTTCCCAGAGTGGAGCTACCCTTCCTGTTTTTGATGGGTTGGTTATTACTTCATAATAACCGCTTGATGTCTCCAGGCCCGGAAGATCCATCAGGGTTATTTCTTCTGAAATATAACAAAGCTTCATGGAAGATGACCTCTGTTGCTGACACTCGAGCATCATTAAATTACTCCCATGGTTGGAGTTTTTTCTGCATCCCACCCTCAGTTCCATCAAACCTTCTGGGTATACGTCTTGAAGATGGAGGTCAAGATAGAACATCACTCCCTCGACCGGCATTTAAATGGCTTTTATACATCAGACCATCTCATTTGATGTACAGGAATGGTGAACGCTGTATATTCGAACCTTATCTGCCAAGTAGATTTGCAAGGCAGTTTGGATATGACCAGCTTCATGTTGGAAATGCTTCAACAGTTTTCAATAGTTACGGGAAGTTAGTTGATGGAGCCAGGGTTTGGCGATATTTTAGTACTGGATGTACAGGAGCCCAATTCTATATACCAACTACTTCCATCACTACTGAATTGAAAATACTACGATCATACACAATCTTCTATTCTTCTATCCGTTCTTTTTCCCCCGGATATGATTTAAGAAGAAGTCTCCGAATCAGAAAAGAAGGAGATCCAGAAGAAGTTGTTCGAGTACCAGAAGATGCCCCAATAAATGATGCTGTTCCAGATGAATTTCTGGAAGTTATTGTCACAGATAAAGAAGAAGCTCCCGTACTTACTGCTAAAGGTGGGAAGAAACGGGGATTATCTTTGACAATCAGTTCCCCAAAGAAAAAGAGGAGAGCAATAAAAAGACCGCTTCTCCTGGATGAGCCAGAATTTGAAGAGGAAGTTTCTAATGTCAATCTTCCATCAACCATAGATCTTGAGGTAGGATCTTCATCTGCAGTTGCACCACAAGTTCAATATCTGAGATCCACCACTGATACTCATGCACAAATTGCAAGTGAACCAGCTATTCCTCCACAGATAACTGTTTCTCAGCCGATAACTGTTACTACCACAGTTTCAGAGATTACTCCAAATATAGAGTCTTCTACAGCTCTTCTTGAAGAAAATGTAGAGTCTTCCACAGCTCCTTTTGAAGAAGGTTCTTCTGTAGCTCCAAGGACCATTGCTGAAGTCATTGAGTGGGATACTCCCACTGAGAATGAACCCATTCCCTCTGATGAACCAGCTTTAGATTTGGGTGAGGATGATTGGGAGGATATGGACTCTGATGATGACTTTTTATCAGGTCCAAATCTTTCTTTTATATAAAATAGATTTTATTCATATGATCAGATATTATAACTATTTTATTTATTATTTTCTTTACAGGGACAAGTTCTATACTCAAGAAAATCATTTCTCCTGTCAAGAAAGCCCCTCTTCAGAAGATTACTCCTCCTGTTAAACCACATGTAAAAGAAGTTGATGATTCAGATGAGGAAGATTCTGAAACTGAAAAATCAATTGAAAAATCTTCTGAAGAAGTTCCTGCAGAACCATCTTCTATTGATCTTAAGAAAGACTCGGCTGTTGTTATGAACCTAACAGAACAATCAGTTACAGATGTTGCAGCTCTGAATGTCATAAACGTAATAGAAGATACTCCAGTTAATATTGAAGAATCAGCAACTGAAGATGCCGTGGTTACAGCTGCTGAAATTGAAGCCACAACAGGAACACTTTCTACTGATATAACATCAGTTCCTGTAGAAATAGTGTCTGAGCTAGCTCCTGTCATTGAAGTGAGCCTCCCTCTTGCTTTAATTCAAACATCAGCTCCAGAGATAGCTGTAGAAGTTACAAACATAGCTACTACAAACCTGATGATTGAAACTTCTATCTCAGCAACTACAACTCAGACTGCTCCAATAATACAAGCTCTTACTGCAGAAGCTACTACAGTAGCAACTTCGAGCTTTTCTTTGCCAATAAGAATGACAACAAGTGTAGCTACTCCAAGCTCGATCAATGATATGAATTTTCTAGCCCAAGTTCATACTGATACCTTCTACACCACCTTGATAACTTTGACAAAAATGATTTTGAGGGGGAGCTATCAGTATAAAGATTTGAAGGCCACAATCACCCCGGTTATTGGAAACGTTGCCATATTCCATAGTACCGAGAAAGCCACAACGTTGCAGGCTATAGTCGAAGGTCTTGAGCAACCTTTACAAGAATATGAAGAAATTTATCATGGCACTATAGAGAGTTTTATTCAAACCGAATATGACACTCTAACTGCTGAATACACAGCTCGAGAATTATCATTTCAAGAAGCTCTCCAGGAGTATAATGCCAAAGTTGCACAAGAAACAGCTTTTCTTTATGGAAGCAAACCTCTGTTAGAACAGCACCGAATCACTTATGAGAAATCACATGTACGGCTTGTGGAGCAGGAAGACAAAATTCGTGAGGCTGAAGCTGTATTGGCTCGTTTGAAAGAGGAACGAGAACAAATAATTACTGAACGAAATAAATCTTTGGCCCAAGGTTCTGTCTTGGAAGAACAGATTTGTGGTTCGGAAAATACCCTCAAAATTCTGAACGATGCAAAAGAAGGGTTAGTTATGAGTTTTACGGAGCTTTCTCGTAAATATTCTGAAGAATCAAAACGCCAAATTGCTTCTCAAAATGCACCCATCATTCGAGAAAGAAGAATAGCAGAACTGATAAAAATGATCGAGGACATGATCACTCCTCCTTTGTAAAAATTTGTAAAAGAATTTCTTTCTTTCTAAACTTTTCTTCCATGCTGATGTGATATGTCAATCATATGAATAACACATTTTGGATTTTTTTGTGACTATCAAAAATAATAGAGGCAGGACAATTATCAGAGGTATTATGGACATGATAAGCCTTCACAAATAAATTGTATTCATCCAAAGATAGCTAATCTTACTCCTCGTAGGGTATACAATACTGTCAGAGGTAAATATGGACGTAACAGATTGGATTAACCCGTAAAAGGTAGATAAGTATCTATGGACATGATGGATAATAATTAACATCAGCCAGGAAGAGAAAAATAAAGAAAAAAAAATCTCTTAAACAATTCTTTTGAAATTTTTAAATCAACCTGCCATAAATAGTTTACAAAGAACGTGCATTTATTTCGGCAACTTCTTTTCTAATCCATAGAAATAAATGGATGAATTTGTAATAAATGGATGAACCCGATGAATTTGTAATTAATGGATGAACCCGTCAATTTCGAGAAGACAGATTGTTTCAAATTCCAAAACTATCAATTAACATTCGTCCATAAATAACTCTTTACTATAAATAGTTTAGAGTTTTCTTATAAAGTATCATTCTCTTTTTTTTTTTTTCAACGAAGCAAAAATGTCTTCCAAGGACGTGCCACAGAAAACCGAAGCCTCTGAGGAAAGCGATTGAGAAGACGATTGAGACAACCCCCATGGAGCTGCCTCCGCACAAGAAGGAAAAGACTGGCGAAAGTTCTTCTACGCCAAAACCATCCAAGGACACCCTTTCTTTCTTAGTGGAGCCAGGAGAAACAGCCGAGGAGGAAGCGCTGAGGATGGTTGCTCGCAAATTTTTGTGAGTTCAGGCAATGATGTCTTTGACGCATTGGCTGATTATGTATTCAACAATGAAGGCAGCGGCCCTGGTCCTCGTCCTTAATCTTTTGTATCTGAATTATAATATGATAAATAAAAGATTTTTATTATGTCTCTTTTTCCTTATACATAATATTTCTTCAGAAATTTGCCATTGATGGGCATCATAAGTAAATCTCCATTAGGCTTAGATAATCTATACGCCCCATTGGAAAACACGGTCTCAACAACATAGGGACCTTCCCATTTAGCTTGGAATTTTCCTTTACTTTTATGAGTCATAACCATAGGTCTTCGAACAGCTAGAACCAACTCTCCAACTTTAAATATTCTCTCTTTGACTTTACGATTAAAAGCTCGAGAGATGCGTGCTTGATATAATTCAATATGTTGTTGCGCTTGAAGACGTTTTTCATCCAAACCTTCAAGTTCTTGAAGCCGTAAACGATCATTGTTCTCTGAGATTAGCTCATTGGCAATAGCTATTCTAAGAGATGGGATCTGAATTTCTAAGGGAAGAACAGCTTCACATCCATAAACCAACGAGAATGGCGTAAAACCAGTTGGATTTCGGACCGTTGTACGATATGCCCACAAACATTCTCCAAGTTTCTCGTTCCAATCACGTTTATTGGAAGAGACAAACTTTTTGAGAAGTTTGATAATCGTTTTATTAAAAGCCTCAGCTAAACCATTAGCAGCTGGGGTTATAAGCTGTAGAAGCCAAATTCTGAATTCGATTCTTTTCACAGAATTTATAAAATGAATGGCTAGCAAATTGTGGTCCATTGTCATGGATTATCCTTCGGGGAATCCCAAAACGATAAATCACATGATGTTTAATAAAGCTAATAACATTGGAAGTCTTCACCTCAATCAAAGGAATTGCTTCCGCCCATTTAGAAAAGTAATCGGTTATAGCAAGAATGAACCGATGTCCTTTAACAGAAGGGGGGTTGATAGGGCCAATTATATCCATGCCCCAAGCTTCAAATGGCCATGAGGCTGCCGTGGGATGAAGAAATTCAGAAGGTTGATGTATAAAGTCTGCATGAATTGACAGGCTTTACACCTCTTTGCATAATCTATAGCATCTGCTATCATTGTAGGCCAGTAATACCCCATTCTACGAATGCGGTCTTGTAATTTTGGACCAGGTTGATGTGCACCACATACTCCATCATGAGCTTCACGGAGTGTTTGTTTAGCTTCATTTTTGGAAAGACATCGTAACAAAAGCCCGTCATAAGAACGACGATATAGCATATTCATAGAAGTGTCATAATAGAATCGGAATGATCGTCGACTTGATGCGCTTCTTTAGGATCTTCAGGTAGAATTCCATAGACAGCATAGCTATGAATGGACTTCTCCAATCTCTTTTGGGAAGTTAATTCTGAAGCATAACTATGTTCGATATGTAAGTTTTTTTAATACAGAATAAATCCCGATAAACAAATTATTGAATTTTGTCTTCTGATTGGAACTGCTAGATCTGCTGCTAAACTAGCAAGGGCATCAGCTTCTAAATTTTGAGAGCGTGGCACAATTCTATGAAGAAGATCCTTT
>JANAVB010021375.1:5000-60552 GCA_029216955.1 Iris pallida
TTCACATGCAGGGGCAACTCCCACACCTAAGTTATGTGATGTCCTTGAAGACAGCCCCGTGTTATACGCGTTGGGGCCTGTCTTTTTGCTGTGGGCGCATTGGCCTTGGAGACTGGCCTTGGGCGCATGCTTCTTGACGGCATGTATGAGCCTCCTTGATGTGGGCGTATAGTATGGATCCAGTGAGCCTGGGCGCATAGCCTTGGGCGCATGACCCTGGATGTCCAGTCTGTTGAAGACGGAAGCATTCTGGTTGGGGTTATGCGCCCAAACATCCCCTTAGACGCATGGCTTTGGGCGCTTGCTTGGTGGAGCAGCGCTGTTTTCTTTCAATTTTGCCTTCTTCGTTTTTGAGCCTCGCTGGGTTTGCCCAGAGTGTCACATACCCCGATGTAGGGTGTGAAAATTATGACATGCTGACATGAAACTCAGTCCAAGTCATACGCTCAAAGCCATACGCTCAGTCTAAGTCATACGCTCAAGGCCATACGCTCAGTCAAGACCATACGCTCATCCAAAGGCCGTACGCTCAGTAAATATTTTATTATTTTCTGAGATGACAGCACAGCATATATTAAATAAAGTATGAATCTGACACTTCATCTTTCGTGCAAAGACAGCTGTCCAATGAAGACTAGCCGTCGTATAGGTTTTCGAAGAGTCGGTTTTGTCTTTTACGAAGACAGCCCAGCATCTCTCATAAATGTAAAAGCCATCATTACTGTCAGTTTTGACAGTCTGGCAGCCATCATATCCGCAGTCACGACGCTCGAGAAGATTTTGTCAGTTATTGGAAGATATGGCGTATCAAAGAAGATTGATGATGGCCACGTGTCTACTTATTCAAACATGCCACGTGTCTACTTATTCAAACATACAACTCCTTCCCAACAAAGTGAGCGTATGGATCTCATACGACTCCTTCCCAACAAAGTGAGCGTATGGATCTCATACGACTCCTTCCCAACCAAGTGAGCGTATGGATTCCATACGACTTCTTGTCAAGTGAGCGTATAGTTTCCATACGACTCCCTGTCAATAATGTGAGCGTATCAGCTTTATATGGTTCTACGCTGTCCAAGTCAGCGTATACAAGACATGTGCCTTCAAAGCTAGCGTATGACTCTTCTTCTAAAGCAGCGTATCACAGCAGTTGTGTCCAGGATGATTTTCAATGTGCAGTTAACATACGTTCTCACGTGTCCTGTACTCAGTTATCCACTTCTTCAGAAGTTATGCAACGTGGCATTCATGCCATCAATCTCTCCTGAATATGCTCCACTACTTTCAACCGCATGCTAATGTGTCTCCATCAGAATTTGCCACACGTCCCTGCAGTTATGCACACGTCAAGTAACTACCTGAGCGTATGCTTAAGGACAGTTATCCTGAACTCTATAAAAGAGAGTTTCTTCATCTTTATCAGACACTACAGTCAATTTCAGAGAGAACAGAGAGATTGCCCAGTTGCTGTCCAAGTTCTCGAAGTTCAAGTTTTCTTCATCGCATCGTCCAAGGGATAAAGTAATCGTCTTCTAGATTAGATTCCTACAGTTGTAATTTTCTCAGGTACAAAATAAATAAAGTGAATTTATTTATAGAAAATAAATTGGCGACTCTGCTGGGGAAAGCTGTCTCCTCCAACGAGATAGCAACAACTCAATGCGATACTTCGTCGATCGGCTTGACGAAGAAGACGATGGTTGTACAATTCGACCAATTGGCTTATGAAGAAATGCTCAAGGCGAAGGAGGGCCGTACTTCTTCCTCCGCTCTTCCTGCTGCCAAGAAGAAGGGACGCTCTGTATATGTCCCTAAGTCTTCTTCAACAGCCCGAGACGTTTCTGTCACTTCTTACGCTGACAAGAACACGTCTTCAACTTCAACTAAGTACATTTCGACTTCTCTGAACACGGCAACAGTGGCTTCTCCTAGTCACGCTGACAAAGTTGGTTCTTGAACCCAGTCAGCGTGTACAAGGAAAACCATCTCTGGACATGTCAAAGTCCCTTCTCCCTCTACTCTTACGACAGCAGTCGGCTCTTTAGCCATTGATGACTCTGAGCGTATGGCATTTAAAGGGCAGCGTACGGCAAAGGAAGCGTACAAAAGCCAACATCAGGCAGCGTACGCTAAGCCAAAGCCAGCGTATGCTAATAAAAAGGCAGCGTATGACCAGAAGTCCAAACTGAAGTCAGCGTATGCTAACAGATACAGTCCTTTGACTGTTTCTCAAAATCAAGCTGGGGGTTCTTTTCCACAGAATATACAAATGATTCCCCCTCAACTTGCACATCTTGTGCCAACCAAGGAGAAAGACTCTTTAGTCAACTCCTCTACTCCTAAGGTCTTTACCTCTGGAGTTAATTTGACTAGTACTCTTACTAGATCAAACAAAGGAAAATGCCTTTTGGCTAATTCCTCCAAAGATGGATTATTACCGACTCCCAGTCGGAATAATACCCATCTTCCTTCTCTCCAAATTTCTCGATCTGTGAAAGGCAAATTACAAGTATCCAAGACTGATACCAAAGTCAGATCTCCTACGGATCTTCGTAACAAGCTTAATCAGAATCGTCTCGATTCCACTGAGACAAGTATATTAGACCCTGATGCAGAATATGCCAAAAATTATGTGGCTCAAATTAATCGGTCTTTATACACTCAAGAACCGAGAAGACGGAAGAACAAAAGACAAGTTTCTATACAGAAACTATCTTCAAGTACTTCCCAATCTGTTCCTACAGATCTCCGGGAGTATTTGCAAAATAAACGGAGAATTGACACTCCATCAGGCTATAATATTGCTCATATTTGCCATGAAAAGCATGGTTGCAACTTCCAACCTTGAGTTGTAATTCAATGTTGTTGTTCACCAAAAAGACAATCTGTTTTCGAATGGATTCAGTATGAACCAATGTTGGATGAAGATGAACCTCTTTATGCTTCTGTCAATATGACCTCCAGAAATATTGGGGGTAGCATACGGTCTGATGCTATATCAGACTCTGAAGATGGTGTTTATCTCAGCACTCGATCCAGGACCGGAGCCTTGGCCAGAGCCTCTTCTTCTTCTCATCCAAGTGGTAATCCGAAGATCACAGAAGAATTCCTTGGAGAATCTAACTTTCCAGTATTGACTCCCGTAAATAGCCCAGGAAAGATACTGATTCACACAGTGATGATTCAGAACAGACTGTTTCATCATCTATTCCTCGAATGATTACTACTTACATGGCAGAGGGCAATCATAAACCTTCAACTAACACCGAAGCTCATGAACAAAGGATTTCTTCCTTAGAACAACAGCTGCGAGCTATGGCAGATACGTTGAATGCTATGCACACTCTTATGCAAGCTCAGCATCAAACTCAGCAAGTCCAACATACAGCCCCTCCAGTTGTATTAAATACTCCTGTTGTTCCAAACACGGAACCCTCTAATATTTCAGGGGTACAATCTAATGTTCCTGTACAACCCACTCCAAGTCAGTCTGGAGCTGGGGGTGGTACATATGCTGCAGTCCCTCCTCCCAATTATACTCAACAAGTTACAACTCCACAATCCTCCGGAATTGTTACTGAAGAGTTAAGAAATCTCCGAACTCAATTTGAGGCATTTAAACAGAAGGATGGTTTGCAAAGGTTAGGTATCAAACAACCTTACCCAATAGAATGGAAGCAGGTATCGTATCCACCAAAATACAAACCTCCGACCATCTCTTTCTTTGATGGGACAACCTCCCCAAGTCAATTCATTAATCACTTTGAGGTAATGACTGATCAACTGCAACCAAGTGACGCCCTCCTTACTCGGGTGTTTGTTGGGTGTCTCAAAGAAACGGCTTATGAATGGTATAGAAGTCTTCCTGACGGGTGCATTACCTCATTTGCTGGTTTCAAGCAAATATTTCTGGAACGATTCTATGAAGGGCTCAATGACATGACCATGTCAGCCCTCATAAGAATTAAACAGAAAAATAATGAAACCACCGAGGACTTCATTGAAAGATTCAGAAGAGAAGCCCTCAAAATGCCTCTCGGAACTCCCGCTGCTGTTACCATCGACACTTGCAAGTCGAATCTCTTACCAATTATCAGCATGTGGACAGGTTCCACTCAGTTCCAAGATTGGCCTTCATTTATCGTCAGTGCCAAGGCTGCCGAGGTCAGTGCTGAGACCTTCAAGGGTCTGGGGGTACAAATGGCTCCCAAGGAATCAAATCAGAGTGCTAGCAATAGTACTCGACCCAACAATCGCAAAGGGAAAGAAGCTCTTGAAGTCAATCTCCAAAGCAGTAGTCAAGAGGTAAAGACTACTCAAGCTACCCCAGCTCCAACAAATCAACAACAGAGACCTCCTCGGCCGAAGGAAGAATATTCTTTTGACGATGACGATGTTCAGGGTATCTTTGAATGCTTGCTCAAAGGTAATAAGATTCAATTGCCAGAAATCAAAAAGCCTGATGAAGCCAATAAGACAGATCATCCAAAATACTGTCCATATCATAGAATGCTGGGTCATACAATCCGGTCTTGCTATGTATTAAAAGGGAAGATCCAAGAGATGATTAAATCAGGAGCTGTGACACTGACACCCAAAGACAAGACAGTCACAGCAAATATAATTTCAATGCAGTTCGGTGACTTTCCTCCCTTAATGGTAGAAAGTGGGATTGTTCCTATCCCCAAAGCAACTCTTGAAGTTGTAAACATCCCACCAGCACAGAATGACGGACTTGTTCCTGTCACAACTAAGAAGGGAGAGATCATGTGGATTCACCCGGATTTAATGACGGAGTTTGAAACGTCTTCCTCTTCTCCTCGGAAGACTCCCTCATCTAAAAAGAAGCTCGGGAAGACTAAGTCATGCAATGTGACTTCTAGTTTTACACCCGATTTTTATCTAACCTCTACTTTCATCTCGGCAGGAAATTCACTCCCTACGGAGATAAAATCTGTACCTCAATTTGAAGATAGATACAAGCCTGCTTTTCATCTATACAGTTCACAATCTCGTGAATTGATGACGAAGATGGGTTATGATCTAGCCACTGCTCCTGGTTTGAACTCAGGCAAAGGACTCCGAGCACCTTTAGCCATCACTATGAGGCATAATCAATCTCGTGTTGGCCTTGGTTTCTGGAATGAAGCTCTCATCAAACATAAAAGAACCAAGAGCAAGATAAAGAATTGCAACATGGTTTCCATAGACCCTGAACCAGAATCTGAAGTTGAAGTTCATGCTGGAACTCGGTCAGAAAAAATATATCTGAAAGATTATGTTGAAATTCCTAAGAAACTTCTGATGTCCCTCCGGTTCCAGCTCCAACACCAGTCTCTACTGAAGAGCCTTCAAATGTTCCTGTTGAGGCAGTTCCTTCTAAACCAATAGCAGCTGACAAAGGCAAACAACAAGTCCGCTTCGACAAACCATTGAAGAAGTCATCTCCTACAGGACTTGAAAAGCCTTATAATTTTGATATATTGGCTCAACTAGCCAATACCCCAGCTAAATTATCAATCTTCGAGCTCTTACGCCTCTCTAAAGAGACTCGAGAAACTCTAAGTGAAGCACTGCTGCAAGCAGAAACCTGCCTAACTCTTCTTAAGAAGTTGGAAACATAATCTGTTTCTCATTGCCATAATGTATTGGAATTTATTCCAAACATTACCTTTACGCAGGACGATATGCTGCTAGAGGATAATCGACATGACCGTCCTTTACATCATACAGGATATATTGATTCTATGAAGGTTGATCGTCTCCTGATTGATCCAGGATCTGCTCTCAGTATTATGCCAAAAGCTATGCTAGACGCACTGAAGATACCTGTGCATAGTCTTTCCAGCACTATCACTACCATCTTGGGATTCAATCAAAGAAAAAGTGAGCCTTTGGGCAAGATTCGCCTCAAATTTCAAATAGGTGATCTTCGTACTAAAGTTACTTTTTACATCATCGACAATCATGGTTGCTCATACAATGCCCTGTTGGGGAGACCATTCTTGCATGAACATAATGTCGTTCCTTCGACTCTTCATCAGTGTTTCAAATATGTTGATGATAATGGAGAAGTTCAAAAAGAGGTTGCAGATCTCTATCCATTCAAAGAAGTTGAAGCTTACTTCAATGACGCTCGCATGTACAAAGATGAATACTCAAAAGTCTTGCAAGCTATGGATAATGATGATGAGATAGCAAAAGTTGGCACTTTTGTTATTCCTGTAAAAGGGCGTATCACTCCTCCGCAGTCTGTTAAATCATCTGAAGAAGGTTCACTGATAATTCCTGTCAGTAGACGTACTACTTCATCACCTGTCCAGGCTCCACAAGGCTCACTGATAATTCCTGTCAGTGGATGTACTACTGTACCGTTTTCCCAAGCTTCACAAGGCTCACTAATAATTCCTGTCAGTGGACGTACCACTCCCCCTCCATCTTCTCAGGCTAGACCAGATACTCTAGTCATTCCAGTCAGTAGACGTACTACTTATCCACGATCTTCTTCAAGGGAGCTCACCTCTTCTGAGCCTTTTGTAATCGATCTTAATCGAAATAAAACTTCTGATCGCTCTTCCTCTCCCCCTTTTGTCATTAATTTGACTAAGTCTGATAAGGCTCAGCCTTCTGTTGTAAATACAGTATTTGATATTAATGAAGCATCTTCTTTACAGTATATTGATGTCTGTTATCATGTACAAAGTTATTTACAATTGCTAGATAGCTTAGAGTCACTAACTATAGGAGTTATTCAAACTCTTCATACAGACGTATCATTGGAGTCCATACAAAAATCATACTTCGTGGTCCCTGCTAGAAAGAAGGGAGAAAATCCAATCTTCTTTTATAAAGGATCCCAAAATCCTCCTAACTTGGAAGAAGATGACACAAACGACGATACTGGAAGATTATAACTGCGTCGCTACAGTCAACAATCCAAAAATATCATTAAGAATATGGGTTATGACTTTAGAACCAGTCTCAATAATGGAAAAGAAAGAAGAATGCCTGTTCGAATTCCTCCATTAAAATACGGAAGGACAAAATGTGGTTTAGGTTACATTGCTCCTACTTCCTTTATCAATATAGTCCATGAAGATTCAAAATCCGATGAAGACGAACGATCTGAGTCTTCTGATTCCCTCTCTTGGGATTCTGACACGAGTATTGGCGATCTCCATCGTTCTATTCTATCCATCAATATGGTCTCTGTTGATGGCCCGTAAGAAAATGATGAAGATGAGGATGATTTTGAAATATCACCCGAATCGGAACAATGGGCTCAAAGATTAGATAATCAATGGGAATTCAGGTTTGAGCAGAAGGAACCTCCTACTGAAGATAAACTGATCCAAATTGATGTTGGTGAAGAAGGGTCTCCTAAACCAATATTCATCAGTGAAAGTCTTTCAGAAACGGATAAACAAGACATGATTAAACTTATTCGTGATTATATCGATGTCTTTGCCTGGAGTTATGAGGATATACCAGGACTAGATCCAAAGATTGCAATGCACAAACTCAATATCATGCCAAATGCTAAACCGGTCAAACAACAACAGCGACGATTTCGTCCAGACATCATGGATGCAATTGAAGCTGAAGTCAACAAGCTTATGGCTTCTGGATTTATTCGAGAGGAACAACATCCTGAATGGGTGGCTAACATCGTTCCTGTCCTTAAAAAGACTGGCAAGATCCGGGTCTGTATAGACTTTCGCGATCTCAATGCAGCTTGTCCTAAAGATGAGTTTTCTCTTCCAATTACAGATGTCATGATCGACAATACATGTGGTTTCGAACGAATGTCATTCATGGATGGGTATTCGGGATACAATCAGATCAAAATGTTTCCAGATGATAAAAAATACACTTCCTTCAGAATGCCGATCGGTACATACTGTTTTACAGTGATGCCGTTTGGTCTCAAGAATACAGGAGCAACATATCAGCGAGCAATGAGCACTATATTCCGTGAACATCTCCGAAAAATAGTCGAATGCTATGTTGATGATATTGTGGTCAAAAGTCGACGAAAGGAGGATCATATCCAAGATTTGAAGACTATCTTTGATTTAATGCGTCAGCATCAACTTAAAATGAACCCTACTAAGTCCTTCCTGGGCGTCTCTAGTGGTAAGTTTCTCGGCTTCGTCATTACCGCTAAAGGTATACACGTGGATCCCGAGAAGATCAAAGCCATTCAAGAGATGCGTCCTCCACGCACCTTAAAAGAGCTACGAGGATTTCAAGGAAGAATTGCTTATATCAGGAGATTCATTTCCAACTTATCAGGACGCTGCAGACCATTCAACAAACTTCTGAAGAAAGGTGTATCTTTCGTTTGGAACGAAGAATGTCAAAAGCATTTGACGATATTAAACAATATTTTATGAACCCTCCAGTTTTGGTACCTCCCGTCTCGAGAATACCATTCCTTCTATATGTTCGAGCCATGGATCATTCTCTTGGTGCATTACTTGCCCAGAAAAATAAAGATGGCCATGAACAGGCTATTTATTATCTCAGTCGCACAATGACAGGTGCTGAACCGTGTTATTCTCCAATCGAGAAAGAATGCTTAGCATTAATGTTTGCTGTTCAAAAAATACGACATTATATTATCGGTCAAACGATTCACGTCATTTCCAGAGTGAATCCCATCAGGATTATGATGAAGAAACCTGGTATTCTCAACTCTAGACTAGCTAATTGGGGAATCTTGTTAGCTCAATACGATATGTATTATATTCCTCAGAAGTCAGTTAAAGGACAGGCTCTTGCTGATTTTCTGGCTGCTCATGCAATTCCAGAAGATTCTAAATTATATGATGAGATTCCTGATGAAGTCTTGGATTCAAATCTGATTTCTGAAGAAATTCCTACCTGGCGTCTATTCTTTGATGGAGCATCTAGAATAGGTCCTAACGGTGATATTGTCGCTGGAGTTGGGATTGTTCTCCTTTCTTCAGAAGGACTAACTATTCAGAGGGCTTATTCTCTAGATCAATCATGTTCAAACAATGTAGCCGAATACAATGCATTACTCATTGGTCTTCAACTTGCTAAACATCTAGATATTCAATATTTAGAAGTTTATGGAGACTCCAAGCTTATTGTCAATCAGATTAGAGGAACGTATGAAGTTCGTCATCAGGATTTGATACCTTATCATCGAGCAGCACTCTCTATAGCCTCATCTTTTGAAGGTTTCTTTATTGAACATGTTCGACGAGCCTATAATGCAGAAGCTGATGCTTTAGCTAATCTTGCCACTGTGTTAGCTATACCAATCCGACGTCAGCAAGTGATAGTGGTTTATAACCGAGAATTATTCTGTGTTGAGAATAATTTGGCCTTGGCTTTTCCTTATAAACCAGACAAAGATTCTCTCAACCTTGATGCTAGATTAAAGTTTGACAAAATGTCCTCGTCTTCCTCTGATTCTACTATGGAATATGTCTTTTCTAATGAAACAGAAGCCATAACTGAAGACTGGAGACGCCCGTTTCTAGACTTTGTTTTGTATGATATACTTCCTGATAATCCGAGTGAAGCAGCGTCTATCCGGCGTCGATCTCTCAGATTCTATTATAATCATACGACGAAGACATTATATCGTCGGTCTTACGACGGTCTTCTCCTCCGATGCATTGCTGGTGAAGAAGCACAACATATAATCCGTGAAGCACATGATGGTGTTTGTGGAGCTCATCAACCAGGTCCTAAACTTCAAGATCGTATCCGACGTATGGGTTATTATTGGCCCACGATGGTGGCTGACGCTATTCAATATGCTCGGAAATGTAAAGCCTGCCAAATTCATGCAGACTTTATCCATCAACCGTCAGAGTTCTTACACCCAACAGCGGCATCATGGCCCTTTGAAGCTTGGGGCATGGACGTCATTGGTCCCATCAACCCACCATCATCAAGAGGACATCGGTTTATTCTAGCAATAACTGATTACTTTTCCAAATGGGCTGAAGCAATCCCGTTATCTGAAGTTAAAACTTCTAGTGTTATCAACTTCGTCAAACATCATGTCATCTATCGATTTGGTGTTCCTCGGCGTATTATCCATGATAACGGACCGCAGTTCGTCAGTCAGAAATTTACTCGATTCTGCGACGATCATCGGATTAATAATTTAGCTTCTACAGCATATAATCCAGCAGCTAATGGATTGGCAGAAGCTTTTAATAAAACAATCATCAAACTCTTGAAAAAGTTCGTTTCTTCCAACAAACGCAACTGGAGCGAGAAGCTTGGTGAATGTTTATGGGCCTACCGCACCACAGTTCGCAATGCGACCGGATGTACGCCTTTCTCTTTGGTGTATGGGTGTGAAGCTGTTCTTTTCCTCGAGATCCAGATTCCTTCTCTGAGAATTGCGATCTCCAATGAACTTACAACAGAAAATAATGATCGTCTTCGACTTCAAGAATTGGAAGCTCTAGATGAAAAACGATTGTATGCTCAACAAAATATCGAGCTTTATCAGGCCCGAATCTCAAAAGCTTTTAACCGGAAAGTCAAAGTCAGAGCATATCAGATGGGAGAACTGGTCCTTACTGTCAGACGTCCCATGACCATGACACATATGAGCAAAGGCAAATTTGATGCGAAATGGGAAGGCCCATTCGTAGTAAACAAAGTCTTCTCTAACGGAGCATATCAACTTGCTTCTATGGATGGGAAAGTCATGATGATGCCTATCAATGGCAAATTCTTAAAGAAATATTATGTATAATATTTTTATCATTCCCCAGCAAATATAAAATTTTTCTCTACAAAAGTTATTTCGATATCGTTATCCCCAGAGGAAACTGATATTCCACCATGTATCATCTTCCCAGAGAATTTGATATTTTTGTTTTATTAGATCCCCAGTGGTTTTAATAAAGATCTTGTAGAAAATCATGTCCATATTACCTCTGAATTTTTTATGTATTATATTTTCTATTCTCTGAAAATGATATCTCGTCTTTTGATTTTCGAGTCCAAAGATCATGGAAAATAGAATTTAAAGATATCTTTATATCGGAATTCTGTTTTCTCTAATCAGTATTAAACTAAAAATCCTTGGTTTAATATCATGATAGAGTTGCAAAGTTTATTTGTATATTCTATTCTATTGAAATATATCATGTATTATTTACCTCTGAACATGTTTTCTACAAAAATAT
Source organism: Iris pallida (assembly GCA_029216955.1). NCBI lineage: Eukaryota > Viridiplantae > Streptophyta > Magnoliopsida > Asparagales > Iridaceae > Iris > Iris pallida. Next base: position 16,193 of record JANAVB010021375.1, read on the forward strand.
TATCCACAGAATTGAAATCAAGCCAAGATATTCATTTCAATCAAAATCAGAACAATGATTACAAATGGGTATCAAAACTTCAAATACATGATAAATGTAAAAGAATTATTTAGGAGGAGTAATGATCTCCTGAATACGAACGATTACATTATTCATCTTTTCATCATGAGCTTTCTTGATTCGCTCTGCTGTTTCTGCTCCAATCATCCGTTGGTCATATTCTACAATAATAGAGCTACGGCGATTGGTCTCCTCAATCTGATTAGTTTGCATCAAATCTCGCTCCTGCTGTAAAACTTGACAGCGTTCAGCTGCAAATTTTCGATCAGTAGCAATCTTTGATTGTTCTGTTTCCACAGAGGCAATTTGCTCCTGAATACGAGCTAGCTCTTCCCTCAGCTTTCTAAGTTCTTCAGCTTTTGACGCTTCATTTTGCTCTAGGCGTTCCATATTCTGACGAGTACTTATGATTTCTTCGTCTTTCGCCATTAGCTCTTTGGAAGACTGAGCGAGGAATTCTGTCAGAGCAATGTGCTGAGCTTGAGCTTCATTCTCCAATTGAGCAATCTCAGCTGCAGTCAGAGAATTAACGTCCTCCTTTTTAATCTCCCAATATTTATGGATGTTTGCTTCTAATTCATTCAGGAGATGTTCAAAGAAGACACATTGAGCCTCATAACCAGATTGTCTCAAAGCTGAACGTGGAAAACTTGTCGCCTCTCGAAGACTCGAAAAAGGCATAGTTTCATCTTTCATGAGTCGTCTCGAATATATATCCAGATATGTATAAATAATATCCGAATACATCCCCATGACTTTTGCTATCCCTGTGTCAAAACTGGGAGTCGCTGCAATAGTAGGGGAAGGAGCACGAGGAGCCTCTATTCTTGGAGCTGAAGTTAGTACTTTTGGAGAACTTGGCAGATGGGAACTCCCCTCACCCACTTCAGTTTGAATAAGTGGGGCTTGAGTAGAACTCATATCCGGTGCAGTTCCTACAGCTATTGGAATCAAAGAAACATGATCAAAAATTTAAAGACAATAAAACCAAGACAAGACAAAACTTTGATGAATAAAATATTACCTGGAGTTGGTTCATATTCAGTCTCCTTCGGATCATTCAATCCGGCTCTTAGTCTGTTCAGGGTACTTTCTGACACGGGATTTATTTCACTGCTTCCCGCCCCAGAAGTACTCGGAATTTGAACTCCTATTTCCATATGCCTCTCCGGTTCTGGTGTCAACCCTGAGTGTTGACCAATGGTCTTCAGTGCATCGATTGGTGTTTTAGACGGTGATTCATCGTCTATCTCCATGTCTTCTTCTCCAGAAGAATGAAACGACGGTTCATAGTCAACTTGTTCGCTCTCTGAATGTCACGACCCGCACCCACTGTGAGGGTACGAGAACGTAACAACGCCCAGCCTACGCCGCAGAGTCGGCGGTAGAACGCTGTCCTAGGTCACAACATCTAACAATTATATAACTAGCAGTTTATACTCCCCGAATGGGGGTGACATAGCAAAGGACTCAATCACAACTAAGGAAGATATAGCACGATATGAATAGAACTCAAGGAAATGAAATAGATAAAACCATAGTCTAAGATAATCCCAGCAGTACAAGTCTCAGATAAAAGAATATATACAAAACTGATCTCCACATAAAAGTCTAGCTAAAACATGTCCAACTACATAAAGATAAAAGCCTAACTATCTAGTCTAGGCAGTCGGGGGAAAGTCCTCAGCTACTGCTGGATCCTCCTGAGGGTCCAGCTCACAGGTGTCATCCAGTGCTGCCCCATAATAGGTGTCTAGGCCAGCCTCCTCCTCATCCTCTGTAATATTTTCAACAGGTCCAGTCAGGACAGGAGCGAGCACAGTACATCTCAACAATTCATAGCAGGTTAGAAAATATAAACATGCAGTAAAGTAAGATACAGGTACTGAAAGAAAAGCAGTATGTAAACAGGAAGAGCTGTAATAGAATATCTACTATACATAGAGAACTAACAGTGGCTAGTGAGTCAGAGTACGAGATAGCACATGTGAACAGGACAGATTTGCACAGGATGTCGAGGTGCACAGGAATCTACACTACAAGGAATTGTTCACACGACTACTAGCACTCCCCCGTATCCCCAATCAATACACAAGGATCTAAACAGGTTATGTTATTGCACAGGATATCACATGGGGGCCCATATAGGGTGCACATGATAGTATACATGGGGGCTCCGTGAACATGAGAGTACAAGATTCACAGGAGTACACATGTAATGAAAGCACAGAAGTACATGATGTAAGTGAAACGCACAAGCACAATGTACCCGATGCTCCCGAGGGGGATAACATCGCATGTAGAGATCCATATAGTACCAATCCGTGTGACCAACGTGACAGTACAAGTAAAGTAATCTACTGCAGGTAATAATTCTAAGCAGGATATGAAATGATCAGAGAATGTACTCGCCTGTTACTGAGTGTCCGGTATGAAACGTACTGTCCAAGGAGTGGTGTCTGGCTCCTAATCAGAACAGCACAAGTCACAACAAATCCAGAATATCAAAATGGAGTCCTACTATGCATTCTATATGATTCTAAGTCAGTCTAGGCCAAAGTCAACTCTTGGTCAACTTTGGTCAACCCTAGAAGTCAACTAGGTCAACCTAGTCTACATTAGTCTATACTAGGCTAAACTAGGTCAACTAGACTCATATATAGGTCATAGGCTATACACACATATCACACTCACTTACAACATCACATATATGCATACATATAGGTATGTAAACTAAATTCATATAAACTCATGTGTAAGCCACCTATATAGTTATACAATACTTACTTATAGGATTAACATACATAATAGGTTTACACATTGCATATATACATACATGTATTATGTTCATATATATATAATATATACATAGATATGAACATGGAGAGAAGAGCATGTGTGTGTGACTAAGGTGCAGGACACATGTGTACAGCAAACAAGTGTGTGTGTGTGACTCAAACAAGGGACTGCAGACAGGAAAGGAAATCAGTGAACAAAACAGTTCCCTTGTCAACTGTTGACAGGAACAGTGGACAGCAGTGCCCTGTTTTTAGATGTGCAAGAACTATAATATCAGTGAAGAATGGAACATGTAAACTCTAGTCTACAATGCAGGAAACAGTGGTGATGTGGTGCATATCCAAGTGCAGGAATTCAGTGGCAGTGAGTGACAGTAAAATCAGTGAAAGAAGGAATGTGCAGGAGTCCTAAAACAACTCTCAGATTTTAGGATCACAGGAACTCATGAATAGGCAAGGAATTTGGCTCAGGAAATCAAAACAGTCTCCTCCTTCCCTTGCCTATTCTCAGGTTTACAGATTTCTCCCAAAACCAACTCAGTTGAAACATTCCAGAATGAACTCAGATTGTTCAAGTCACAATTGCATACATTTCAAATGACAGGGAATGATTAGTAGTGCAAGGATGTGTCAAGTGACAGTGTCCAAGGAATAACAGTGAAGTGGAAACACATTAGATGTTACACCTATAATGAAATTAACAGGAAAACAAATGGCATGGTTGAAATTCTCAGATATTAGGGAACCCAAAGTGGCAGTGAGCTATATGCCATTTCCAGGTAATACTCAGGTTTACAACATCTACAGTTTTAACATGATATCAGTAAACTTTAAGAACAAAAGAAATCTAACAGTGAAGTGAGGATACAACTCAGGTTATGACTGATTTGAAAAAGAACCAAATCCAATGCACAATATCTCATTTCACCATTCCAAAGCTTATATTGAATTTAAATACTTAGATGTCAGGGAATGACTTGTAGGAATTCATTAGAAATGTATCTAACAGCAACATTTAACTTCCCAGTTAATAGTTCTACTTGAACAACTATAATGCCAAGTGAAATTCGAATCACAACACCTTTAACCTAAACAATTAGCAAATCCTACTATAACAGTGATTTAACATACTACTTAAAATCTAATTAACAGTTTAAACATCAATTAACATCACTCATTTGGGATTAAACTACAGGACACTGATAATGCAACTGGACTAACAGGAATGTATCAGAACAGTCCTGCACACCCATAGCAGTCCAATATTCCACATGTAACCCAACTCAAAACATGTAACCCAATCTACACTAACATATTAAGATCCTAACCAACCATTTAAACATGACTAAAAAACATTTAAACTAGAGAATACACAGAGCAACACATCAAGAATACACACACAGACCGTGCACAGGCAACGTGACCAGTGCGCGTGTCCGTACGCACCCGACACGCCTGCTCGTGACACGAGACTTGGGGGGTGTCATGACAGACACTGACCCAAGCTCCACGTCCAATGGCACGCGCCCACGTGCCCTGTGCAGCCTGCACGAGCACGCTGGTAGCAGGGGAGCTACAGTGCTCGTGCACGCGCGCCTGAGCCCGTGTGTGCGTGTCAAATACCGACACGACACGACACGAAACTCACCTCAGTGTCTTAGAAACGTGTAAGCGAGAACAAAACAAAGATTTCTATTCAAACAGAATTTAAAAACAACTAAATCGAATCCTCTTAGGCATTAGGTCGAACACCTAGAATGCTAGGCTGATACGTGTCCGATACGGACACGAAACGATTCCAAAACCTAGGTTTAAGCTGTCCTACAGTAGGGGTAGGGCTAGGGCCTTCCTAAAATGAATTCAAACAGGAATTTAATAGAGTAATGAGGGTTATACCTCTAGATGCACAAAGACTAGGAAAGTCTTTAAATGGGAGAAATTCCTCAAGCCTCAAAGTCCCCCAAATTGCTTCTTCCTGTACAACAATTAATTCCAGCAGCAAGGGGGAGAAATTTAGGTTCTAAAGGAATTGGTTTGAAGGGAAAAGGAGTTAAATTGGATTTCTTATGATTTTTGAAAGATGCAACTCACCTTCTCCTTAGAAATTTTGCTAGAACCCTAAAAGAGGCTAGCCCTAAAAACTAGGAGGATATTTATAATGGGGGGAATCCCTAGGTTCAGTTAGGGATGGCTGACCACTTGACTTTGGGTTAGGGTTGAGCTAGGTTTGAGTCCAATCTAGCTAAGTCACATAATGACTTGTGAAACCACAAGCCATTCACCAAATCAAATGATTTCTAAATTTCTAATTCTAGTTCTATGAATCACTAACCACTAACTTGAGTCACACTAGGTTAGACTAGGGTCACTTGACCTAACCAAGCCCAACTAACCATGGTTAGTTCCTAGGTTGGTCTACATGAGTCAAAACTGGCCAAAAATCAAACTAGTCCAAATAAATCCAAAATAATTTCTAAAAATTCCCATAATTTCTAATTAATACTAATAAATCTAAATAATAATTAATAATCCCAAATAATTCTTAAAATTATAAAAATGACTAAAATACCCCTCAGTCGGGAAATGAACACTAGCAAGACACCAAATCATAAGTCATGAATTTAAATAGTTTAAAAATAATTAAAAATTACTAAAAATCATAACATGAAATAAATACCATTAAATAATAATTATAATTACAAAATTTCAAAATTATCCTCTTCTGAAAAACTGGGTGTTACACTGAAGTTTCAACAATTGGATTGAGAGGAGTGGCTTCCTTCACTGATTCTCCCAAAATCAGTAAGTCATTAGCCGTTTCAGTCTGATGCTCGGCCTCTACCGCAGGTTGACTAATTTCCTGCGCATCATCGGCCATTGGTGGAACTGAGCCTATATCAGAAGGCCTAGAAGACCCAGCAGTTTCAGGAATCTCTTCTTCTTCTGTCTTTACAGAAAAATCAAAAGCCGCTTGCTTTTCTGCAGCCAATCGCATAGCACGATCAGTGGGACTCTCTGCATCCAGACAAATTACGGATTTAGTTTTTGAAACTATTACTTTCCTTCCTATTCTTTTGGTTAAAGGAACAGTAGGATAATTGTCTATTGGATCACTACCTGCTTCATCAACATCTCTGGCTCGTTCAGAAACAGGAGAATTCCTGGGAATAGTAATTCCTCCGCGACATCGAGTCTCTGCTCGAGTAGCTCTTTTTGCGGCAGGACCCGCAGCACCTTTACTCCTCTTCCTCTTTGGTGTATTATCAACAGATATACTATCTTCAGCACTCCCGATAGGCACATGCAATGGTTGATGAAGGTCATCAGAGAAGAAAGTTTCCAAAACATCATCATCAACTTCATCGGTGGCCAGAGGATCTTCTTTGTCGTGACAATCCCTAGGCAAGGTGGATTTGGTTGATTTCTTTTCAACATGAATAAAGCTTTTACCTAAGATGCTAAATTTTTCATCAAAGGTATTAGCTGATACATAAAATCTGGCATAGGACGCCAATATCTTAGCTCCTCTCCGATAGTTGACCGGATCTGGCATAGAAAAGGTAGCCCCTGTACCTTTGGCAATGTAATATAGCCAAGCTCTGGCACCATCAACCAACCCGCCTTGATGAGCAAAACACGTCGTTGCATTGCCCACATGTAACTGATCGTAACCAAATTGACGAGCAAATCTGCTCGGAAGATATGGTTCTAGATATGTGATGTTGTCACGGCGGCAAATTAAATGAGATGGCCTGATTCTCTTTAGCCATTCATGTTGGACATCATCCAACTCATTAGCACCAACGCCGTCAATCAATCTCCCGGGCATGGTCTCATAACCAATAGGGGGAGGAACACAGGTGAAGCTCCATAGTTCTCCCCTGTTCAAGATGGTTCTACAATCGGTTAAAGTGTCATATCTCCATTTCGGTATGTGCTTGTACCTTTCAAGGAAAGTATCATCTGGCCTAGCCATCCCAGCACTCATTAGAGATTCAAAATATAGAAGCAGCCATCCAAACAAGTATGTAAAGGGCATTTCTACCCGAGGAAAGGACGTCAGGCTCTTCCGTGCCAATTCGAACATCCTATCTGTGTATGCCCTTAATCCGGCATTCAGACGACAGGTCATTGCCGTTAATAGATCCATCTTATACCCAAAAACTAGACGGACTGCTGCGAAGACAACTCCTCTGTGCATCCTGTCTGCCGAACAGGTGCCAGGAACTACGAATTTTCTCAGCCAAAGAGATATAAATCTGGCCAGATGACCTTCAACAGATAATTCTTGGCCACCCTGCTTAATATAGGTTTCTAACCTATCACCGGCCTTGTAGCTGTCGATGTCTTCTTCGACGACAATGTCATCATGATTAGTCTTCCGGATTAATCTGTTAATCTCGGCTTGACTCAAGGGCTTGAATTTACCGACATACTGCTCTGTCTTTTTCTTCTTTTGAACTTCGTCAGTGCGGCCTTGAAACAAATAAGCCATCCACTTCGAAGAATAGCAATTGGAGTCCCCCTCTCCACCTTGTCCCTTATAAAAAGCTTTACAGATGCTGTAATGACACATTAATTCTTCAAATACATAAAGAATTAGTGGGTTGGCTGCAGAAATCTTATTCATTTCGTCAACAAAAGGGATATATTCTTCATATGGCAAATCTGCCGTTGGTAGCTGAGATATATATGCCATTTCATGAAGGGCGAATCCCATCTCGCCCTTTGGGGTCATGAAGGTGCCGGTCCGATAGTTATATCTCTCCGCTAATGCCAAAAACAGATTCGAGTTTGGTTTGAAACCATAAGCAGTACACTTAATGGCATCATATAAACCTATCGCCTTCAACTGTGCACCGACGTTCTGCAAAATCCATCTCACTAGAGCAGTCCATCTAGTGTTCTCTGGATATACTAGACCAGTCAGTCTCATTGACTGTTTTGGGTAGATGGCATTCTTTAATTGAGCAAATTCGTTGGCAAAAATTGGGACTCTGACTGGCTTCAGCAGTGCCGAGTCCTCAGGAGGGATGGTGGCAGGTAACAGTCCTCGCAGAGATGTGACATGTGGTTCAGTACCACTACGGAATCTTCCTTGACGATATCCGATCCACCCAGCCTTAGCTTGTCGGGATGGAGTAATATCCCACTTCATCTGTCTTTGCTGGCCCGAATGGAATAAACGGGCTATGTTGATACTCTTTGTCAAACCAGTTAAATACATTGGCTGATTTACATCACCATCCCTATAGTAACTGTATGATACTTTGTCCAGAGAAGGCTGGGAATTCATGTCAATAGCATCTCCAAAAAGGAATGCTGGCTTCAAATGGACAACACCATCTACACTCTGTAACGGTAGTCCACTCATCAGGTTCAGCAAAGTATCATCTTCCTGATTGGTCAATAGAGCTATTCTGGTGGAAGGTCCGTCAAATTGGGGAAAACGAACATGTGATAGATCACTTCTATAATTATTTCCCATACTTCCTTCAAATTCTGCTTCCTGAGCCAGAATATCCACTGCAAATGAAGAATAAAGTATTAAAAATCTTCAATGTCAAGAGATGATAAAGTTTAAAAATACGCTCAGTTTTTACTAAGCGTACAGCTCAACATACGCTCAGTTTTTACTAAGCGTACAGCTCAACATACGCTCAGTTTTTACTAAGCGTACAGCTCAACATACGCTCAGTTTTTACTAAGCGTACAGCTCAACATACGCTCAGCGTATAGCTCAACTTACGCTCAGTTTTTACTAAGCGTATGGCAGACTCAAGGTTCAGCATACGCTCAATTTTCTTTAAGCGTATGGCAGACTCAAGGTTCAGCGTACGCTCAATTTTCTTTAAGCGTATGGCAGACTCAAGGTTCAGCGTACGCTCAATTTTCTTTAAGCGTATGGTAGACTCAAGGTTCAGTATACGCTCAGTTTTCTTTAAGCGTATGGCAGACTCAAAGTTCAGTATATGATCAGTTTATCTTAAGTGAATGATTTTAAAAAGTTCAGTTTATGATCAGTTTGAGCGTATCAGCGTATGGTTGACAAGATGATCATCAAAAATTTACGCTAACACAGGAGTTAGCGTATCTCAATGAGACAAATTGCCATAGCATATTCTTTTAAGATAGTGTATTTTGATATTTCTATCAAAAATACGCGTATCTTACAGATTTACGCTCCAAACATATTTTTCGTAAAAACGAAAAACATGGAATACGGCTGAACCCTAAAGAGGGAAGCGTATTTGCTGACGTATTGACCCTAAAGAGGGATACGCTCTTTGAGTTCTGTTCTAACCAGAGCCCTAAAAAGGAAATAGTTATTTGTTCATCATCGTCGTCCTCACCATAAAGAGGTTTCAATGGCCGTTCACTGCGTAAAACACGCTGACTGGTCGTCTTCTTGGTGGTAGCAGTGTCGACGGCAGGATGAGATGACTCTTCAGGGGCTTTCCCCTTTCCTTTCGCAGCAGCATCAACCTTGGGTGCCATTAATGGAGATGGAGTTGAAGACGAAGAAGAAGAAGAAAGATCTTGAGTTTCTGAAAGCTCTTTTCTCTCTCGAAGGCAAAAGCTGTGGTAAAGAAATAAAATAGGTTTTTGAAGACCTATTTATAGAAGAAAGAAAGAAGTTCAAACGGCGGATATTCTTTAAACAAAATCCCTAAAGATTTGCACTGATATTGAGGAAGATAACAAACTCATGCCAGCGTGTCAGGACTTATTCTCACTTTAAAGTTCAAAGTAATTTCGAACTTTTGAAATTCATAAAGTTCGAAAACTTTGAAGGGGGTCTTGTAGGGTGTGAAAATTATGACACGCTGACATAAAACTCAGTCCAAGTCATACGCTCAAAGCCATACGCTCAGTCCAAGTCATACGCTCAAGGCCATACGCTCAGTCAAGACCATACGCTCATCCAAAGGCCGTAGGCTCAGTGAATATTTTATTATTTTCTGAGATGACATCACAGCATATATTTAATAAAGGATGAATCTGACACTTCATCTTTCGTGCAAAGACAGCTGTCCAATGAAGACTAGCCGTCGTATAGGTTTTCGAAGAGTCGGTTTTGTCTTTTACGAAGACAGCTCAGCATCTCTCATAAATATAAAAGCCATCATTACTGTCAGTTTTGACAGTCTGGCAGCCATCATATCCGCAGTCACGACGCTCGAGAAGATTTTGTCAGTTATTGGAAGATATGGCGTATCAAAGAAGATTGATGATGGCCACGTGTCTACTTATTCAAACATGCCACGTGTCTACTTATTCAAACATACAACTCCTTCCCAACAAAGTGAGCGTATGGATCTCATACGACTCCTTCCCAACAAAGTGAGCGTATGGATCTCATACGACTCCTTCCCAACCAAGTGAGCGTATGGATTCCATACGACTCCTTGTCAAGTGAGCGTATAGTTTCCATACGACAACCTGTCAATAATGTGAGCGTATCAGCTTTATATGGTTCTACGCTGTCCAAGTCAGCGTATGCAAGACATATGCCTTCAAAGCTAGCGTATGACTCTTCTTCTAAAGTAGCGTATCACAGCAGTTGTGTCCAGGATGATTTTCAATGTGCAATTAACACACGTTCTCACGTGTCCTGCACTCAGTTATCCACTTCTTCAGAAGTTATGCAACGTGGCATTCATGCCATCAATCTCTCCTGAATATGCTCCACTACTTTCAACCGCATGCTAATGTGTCTCCATCAGAATTTTCCACGCGTCCCTGCAGTTATGCACACGTCAAGTAACTACCTGAGCGTATGCTTAAGGACAGTTATCCTGAACTCTATAAAAGAGAGTTTCTTCATCTTCATCAGACACTACAGTCAATTTTAGAGAGAACAGAGAGATTGCCCAGTTGCTGTCCAAGTTCTTCGAAGTTCAAGTTTTCTTCATCGCATCGTCCAAGGGATAAAGTAATCGTCTTCTAGATTAGATTCCTACAGTTGTAATTTTCTCAGATACAAAATAAATAAAGTGAATTTATTTATGGAAAACACCCGATTCTTGGCATCGTAGTATTTTTCTTTGCCAAGTCTCGAGCATCGAACACTCTGTTGTTGGTTGTGCAGAAAAGAAGTCACTGGGCTAGTAGAGCCCGGAACTGTGTGAGCCTTCTCTATTTGGAGAACTTCTGTGGCAGAGTCATGCGCCCATGTGACATAGTCCTCTAGTTGCATATCTGCTATGACACTAGCAAGATATGCATAACGAGCCTTCAGAAGCCAAGTCTTGCGAGACTTGTTTGGCTTCACTAATTTTGTGGGTGTAGAGCCATCCCTCGAGAGCATCTCTTTGAACGCCTGCTGATCGAACTTTATGATCAGCATCTTCTGAGTGCTTTCCACTTTGTCGGTATCGGATTGCGTCACCACCTTCATATCAGAGAAAAAGGTAGTCCCCAACAGAGTCGCCATTTTTGTGGACACACACAAAAAGAAGAGGAAAACGTTTTCTTTTCTTTATTGGCATAAGGCACCACAAATCGAGTACGCCTGAGAGATCCTGCGCTGAGGATCCCCGAGTACAAAAAAGAATTCTGGGGAATGGGACGATAGAGATCGAGCGGCAGTTGCTCCTTTACTCTGTTGATACTCCGATTACAAAAGTGGGAGAAAACCTAATAAATTGCTAACTCTCGGCTCACTGGCAAGAAGTGCAGCAATTTGGCTCTTGAAAATGCTCTCCGTTCTGTGTTTTGAAGAGGGATGAGGTCCCTTTTTATAGTCGTTCTTGAGCTAGAATGATGTTATGCGCCCACATGAGGAAAACACACTGGTTTTTATGTGGGTGCATAGTCCTGCCTTGGGCGTATAGGGTGTAGGCACATGTAGGATGCGAGATCGTGAGTTGGTCATAGTGTTGACGTGGTCGCATGCTTCGGTGCACGACTGCTCGTGGAGACTGACGTGGCCGTGTGCTTCGGTGCACGTTTTGATCATGGATTTGACCGAGTCAGGCTTGGGAGCATAGCCCTGTTTCAGGCTATGCACCCTCATTCACAGGGGGTAGCTTGGACGCATAGAGCTTCACAGGCTTGGGCGCATAGAGCTTCATAGGATGATGGGTGCATAGGAGCTTCACAGGGTGACTTGAGCACATAGGAGCTTCACTTGGGCGCATATGTCCTTTTTTGGCTTGGGCACATAAGGCTTTATTTGCTAAAATTTTCATGCTTCTACTGGGCTTCTTGTCGGGCTTCTCATATCTGTTACCTTTCTTTACAAAGGGACAGTCCTTTTGAACATGTCCAGTCTTTTTGCAGCCGTAGCATGTTGGTTCTTCCTCGTCATCTTCTTGTTGTTCCTTCTTCCTTTGATTGAAACGAAAGAACTTCTTGAAGTTACGGACTAGAAGAGCTTGATCATCACCTTCTGAATTATCGTCGTCAGTCTCTTCAGGATCAGCCCTTCGATGATGAGCTTTTAGGACAATTTCTTTTGCCTTTGGAGCAGGTTCGTCGAAGTCTTTGAGGTCGAGCTCATGGGTCATCAGCTTTCCCATCAAAGTAGACATTTTGGTGAGATCATTGCCTTCTATAATTGTTTGCCAAGAGATGACAGAGGATTGATGACGTCAAGGAACCTTGTGAACATTTGAGTGATCGTCTCATTCGGCTTCATCTTGAATGACTCATATTCTTGAGTCAGACGACTGATCTTAGATTCCTTGACTTGAGTGGTTCTTTCATGCGTCACTTTCAGAAGCTTCCATACTTTATGCGAGGTGGTGCATGTCGAGACCCTGTTAAATTCATTCATGTCTATTGCACAGAAAAGAGCATTAATAGCTCTAGCATCTAGACTCGTTGTTTCTTTTCCTCGTCAGAATACTTGTCTTTGGGTTTTTCGATGAGGTCTCCCTCGACAACTATTCTGACGGACTTTTTGTAACCATCAGTGATAATGGTCCATAGGTCAAAGTATAGAGACTTGAGATAGAAACTCATCCTAGTTTTCCAAGAGGTGTAGTTGGTGTCACGACCTGTACCCGCTTTCCGGACGCGAGCACGTGAGCAAGCCAACTACGTATCGAATGGACTCCAGCCCGACTCGGATACGTAAACGCTGTCAAGGCTATGGTATACTGCCAAATCATGGCAAGGGTAAATCTATATCTCAATCCACAATAAATGCACGAAACATGAATGAACAAATATGGGTCATGGTTTGCAGCCCATTAGCATATTGTCCGATAAGACTCAAAGAATATAACTAGAGTCTCTAAAGTGAATCAATAAACAGGATAACTCATGATAAGTAATGTAAAGCACGAAAGGATAACCACGTAATAATGATACCTGAATCCCACAAGAATCGCAAATCCTCCGCCATCCAGAACTACTAGCTAACTCCATACAATCGCTAAACCTGAAGAGATCATCAGGTCCTCAGAGGACATAGCAAGATACATAATATACATGCCTATCTAACAGTTTTATCATGCACAAGGAAATAAACAGGAACACGACAAATGACTACGAACACGAACACGAACACGAACACACGAACACTAGAACAACTACGCGTAAATGAACTGCCGGTATGAACGATATACGAGATCAATGGAAGAACCAAACCCTCATCCCGAGTGTGGACTCACGGGTTTGAACTAAGCACTAACCTTCGTCCCGAGTGTGGACTCTCTGGTTAGCTCACGACAAGGCACCCTCGTCCCGTGTGTGGACTCTCTGGTGCAATTGGTCAACCCTCATCCCGAGTGTGGACTCTCTGGTGCCAATGATCACGACAAACACCCTCGTCCCGTGTGTGGACTCTCTGGTGCACCAAACAACCCTCGTCCCGAGTGTGGACTCTCTGGTTGTGTACAACGATAATCAAGGCTATGACAGTTCACTACACACACTCGTTCTATGATACGACTCAAGCAAGGTACTGACAAGAAACTCCAAGGGTGAACCACAAGACCAAACATGAACACGGCTATATGCAATGAAAACAACTCAAAAGAAAATAATACGAAAAGCACATTTCCATAAACAATCAAAACTGGGAAATGAATTACAATTCATGTAAATAAAACTGAAGAGGAAGGCAAGGTATACTTGCCTGGAGGTTATACGCAGATCCTACAAAATATAGTCAACTAGTGAGCCATAAAGTCCAAGTCATCACAACTGTCACCGAAAACTGAAACAAATATTGCCAACATTCTCAGAATAGTCAAATTAGCTAGAATTGCCTGTCCTTAAGTCCAATTCTGGACACAGGGACAAAACGGTAATTTTTGAGCAAAATGGTGTCCGCCGTTAGACCCGCTTTACACCAAAAAGCGTACCAGAGTCAACGGTCTCTAAAGTCGTCAAACTATATGTCAACAAGTCCGGTTTTTCGATACGAACCCAACCGTATGTCCAAAGTTGGATTCCAGCGGGCCGTGCACAAAATCACCCGTTGAGTCGGATCGTGGGGCTCGCAAAACGGCGATCCGATCAACTGTTTCAGAATCGGACCAAACTTGGCATACAGGACCAGAAAAATGATACGGTCCTGTTGACATAAGTTTCGTCTCGATCTGACGAGCGTGCACAAAGTAATTGGAGAATTTGCAAAGTGGCCGATACGGTAAATTTTGACGGATACGGATCAAATTCGTCGTGCACACGCGACCAATTTGAATTCCGCCAAAGCCCACACGACCACGAAGCCGTTACGCACCTTTCGATGCTTTCGGTTCGCGACCACGTCGCCCTGATTGGCGGACGCACGTCGTATCGGAAGATTTTATTGATTTTAAAACAGGTTTTTGTCAAACTTCGGGATCCGATTCCTCGGCACGTAGTCGATGAAATCGACTTCTGTGAAAAGGGTTGTGGAGCCCTATATGTTGTCTATAACTGTGTTCAAGTAGAATTTCTAAACGATCACTGGATCGATCGGAATCGATCCTTGAATACGGGTGATTGGACTGTCTTATGCTCTGTTTTCGGTCAGTTATTTCGTCGACTTCACTTCGGTTTTCTGGACAACCTCGGCCATCTAGGTTCGAACTAATTGAAGGAATCTAAAGACCTATATGTTGTGCTTCTATCGAACCAGTTGGTTCGAGATTCGATAGAAGAACTAGGAAGAACGTTACCTGTTAAGTTCACCATTCGGGCGGTTGCTGCTGTCGTTGGCTGTCCTGCGCGTGCTCTGTCCGCGGCGGACCCGGCCGGCCGGCAGCCCCACGCGGCGGCGCGTACACTCGAGGGGGTTGTCGGCGTCGGGGTATTAGGTTTTCGATGTTCTCGATGTGTATATACATACGTATATATATATATAACTGAGAATCAAACAGGGGTGGGGGACTACGCTCGGGTCTGTGGGATATGGGGGATGCCCGCTCGGGCTTGGGCCCAGCCTGGGCTTGCTGCTGCGGAGTTCCCATGGGGCTCGGGCCTGTTGATGCTACTGCAGTTGGCCGAGCTGCATGGTGTTCATTGTTGTGCTGGGGAAATTGGGTAGGTGGGCCTGGCCCGACTCAGCTAGGCCGGGATTGGGTTTGCTCGGCTGAGCCTATGGGCTTGGTTCAGTTGGGATGGATTTTGGGCTCAGCTGGCTGCATCCTTATTCTTATTCTTTTATTTCAGCAATTAATATATATGTATCTATATATATATATATATATATATATATATATATATATATATATATATATATATATATATATATATATATATATATATTTTATATATATATATATATATATATATATATATATATATATATATTTATATATTTATATATTTATATATATATATTTTTTTTTTATATATATATATATATTTATATGCATACAAATACACACATATAATATATATTTATATATATATACAAATACACACATATAATATATTTATATATATATATATATATATATATATATATATATATATATATATATATATATATATATATATATATATATATATATATATATATATATATATTTTTTATATATATATATATATATATATATATATATATATATATATATACCAATACACACATATGATATATATTTATATATATACATACACATATATATGTATATAATATAAAATCCTAGGAATCTAGAAATATATCACGAGAAGGAGGTTTCCCCATATTATAAAATAAATACTAATTTAATATCAATAATACATTTTCATATATGCAATAGTCGCATTGCAACATATTTATTATACCATTTAAAAATACAAAATTACATCAAGAGCACCAACATGGATGTCTTAGGACTCACTATAAGCCTACACGGGCTTGAGCTCGTTTCGGGCCCAGTCCGGTCTAGTTTGGTATAACTAAATTTCCTAAAAGTCCAAATATTAATAAATAACTAATTAAACTATTTATAAGGATTAACTCGCAACTTGGCCTGGTTTTCCTAGTTATGACGTTACTATGGCTCATCCTTCCCTGGCATGGATAATACACTAGTCAAGGCACGCTACTGTACTATCCGTGCCATGATTCCTAGTTGTCCGGTACTTCAAAACTTAACCATGGCTAAAACCGTCTACCGTAATAATTAACTAAACAGTTATTTAGAAAAACTAAAAATTACCATTTAAATCAAATAAATAATGAAAAAATATTTTAAAAAATTTTCGGGAAGGGGAGCTACAGTTGGTTCCATCAAATATGGGTAGCCTATGAGTGGACTGTCCCTCAGAAAATATAAGTTGTATGGTTGCCATGGATCAGCTCTAGGATGTTAGTCCTTGTTAAGAGAACAGAGCTCTGATACCAATTGAAGAACAGATAGGCAACTCTAGAGGGGGTGAAAAGAGTTTATAACGATAATGGCCAAATAAAATTTAACTATTTTCACCAACAGTAAATAATCAGAGTAGTAAATGCGAAAATAAAAAAATCAAGAGAGCATATGCAAATACAGCAGATTTTTAACCTGGTTTCCCTCATGGAGGACTAGTCCAGTCCTGAGAACTCTAGCTCAGGATTAAATTCACTATTTGTGAAATAGTGTTACACCCCGTGCCTTTTCTTCAGAAGAGCACGTTAACTTCTTACAAAGATCGCTGTGGCGAAGCTTGGAATTTTCCAAACGACTTTCTTGACTCTTGCACAAACTTCTAACTGAATAACACTGAGCACTTTTAGGCTTAGGAAGCTTGTGGCTAGTAGATGAGAAGGTTAAAGCTTGTATGAGGCTTATAGAGAAGAGAGGAAAAGATAATTGGATGATTTAGAATAAGAGAATTCAAGGCCTATTTATACTAGTTGGGATAGGCAGAATTTTGTGTCATGAATTCAAATTTTTCGCCATTGGATAACTAGCATCTCGTAGTCCCTATAAATTAGGTCCTGAAAATTAGGGGACAGAGTTCGGCCCAAACTCTGTGTGGAGGCAGAGTTCGGCCCGAACTCTGTCTCCATGGGGACAGAATGTTCAAAGGTAGTTGGGCTTGTTGGGCTGATTTGGCTTTTGGTTGAGTGGAGCTGTAAGTTTGTTTGGGAATAAGGTTTAAGCCAGGAATATCCAGTGCTACTCAGATTACTTTTAGCTAGACATAAATAAATGTAAAATAGTATAGACTCTGAAAACGAGTACGCTGTAAGAGAGACGACGACGTCCGTTTAGCACTGAGTTCTGTCTTGATGTGTCATATTGAATTATGACAAGTATCATATTATCAATTTGTCAATATTTGGTTGACTGTGATCTAGTTTGGGTCAAAAACATAATAATTTTCAAGACCTGCATGGGCCGTCGCTTAAACTGTGTCGTGCCCTACAACCAGAATACTGGAAAGCGGAGGACAGATACAGCCAGCTATGTACATTAGAGTGTAACATACTTCGTAATACGGTCATGGCTGCATAGATGTACGAGGGTTTATCTACAATCCATCGGTGTCTTATAGTCAAGAACAAGCCTAGTGTCTCAATCTCAAGTAAGCAAATAAATGTTACAAGATGTTAGATCATCAGACATACAAAAGTAAGGCATCCCAAACATTACATATTCAGATGATCATGAAACAAGTCATACAAAATATGAAGACTAGCAAGAGTTAAGTCATACATGATCAACCCAAGGATTTGTCAATCATGTTACAGCCCTTGGGCAGACAGAAATAAATTTTATCACAAGCTAACCTGTGCTCGGTGGCCAAACGCCTCAAAAGAATAAGTTACATTAGAATGGGATAGCAAAATAAGAAAACATACTTGTTGTTACGGTTACTCCTGGTGTTTACCATCTGGCTGGAAAGCAGTTAGATCCTCGGGTATCACTCCAAAATCTGGCCATACAAAACCAGCTGGCTCAGACCCCAAAAAGAGCAAGTACCACAAGGGAGGCTCCACTTATGAACTAAATCCAGCATATAAAGAATAGATGAACTGA
Source organism: Iris pallida (assembly GCA_029216955.1). Taxonomy (NCBI): domain Eukaryota; kingdom Viridiplantae; phylum Streptophyta; class Magnoliopsida; order Asparagales; family Iridaceae; genus Iris; species Iris pallida. Next base: position 34,443 of record JANAVB010021375.1, read on the forward strand.
TACAAGCAACATATTGATAATAACATAAATGACAAGAGTTAAAGTGAACATACTTGCTTATGTCATGAAGAACAAGAGTTAGAATATAATATCCATTTTAATCATGAGACAATTATTCAGGTACGGTCAATCAAGTCCTACGGCTTGCTATCATTAGCTAACTAGGGTTATCACATGCCTAGTTACTAACAAGATGTAGTTGAGATATTTTCGCAGTCACAAGCCCTGCGGACTATCCAGGATATTCAGATGAAAGTTACGAGTGTTAACAAGTTACAAGAGATCAAAAATTTTGGAGTACTAGAGTACTTAGGATACAAGAAGTGCAACACATGACAGTGTGCTGAAAATGTGCCCTACTCAACGGCAGACTACAAGTCTACGGGTGTGGTCAGGATAATATGATCGCCTATTACCGGAAAATCTTCTTGTATGAGCTACTTGATCAATCTAGTCATTTAACCTAGTAAGATTCATTATGAATCCCTGACCGTGGAAACTAGAAATCTATGTCCAAGACATGATGCAAGACAAGACAGATAGCTTGTACAACCACAATTAGAAAGTCAACCACGGAGTCAAGACATGAATTATACTAGCAAGACAGGAAAATAGTTGTCGTAACAACAATCAAGGTTATACATGTCATGTCAGGTTTACTTGTCGTATCAAGAATACTTGTCACGAGTGCACCTCGACAGGTCAATATCAAGATTATCAAGATGGATCATATTATCATGTTCAAATTCAAGTTACTAGTTTAAGATTATCAAGTTGCCAAGTCGGATCGTCGTAATTCAGGCCTAGTACAGAAAACATGCAAAGAAGATCCAGAGCCTCCACATTATGAAATACGAGAAACTTGCATTAATTGGTTAAGGTCCATGGGTGATTGAAACTATCAGTTGCATATGAACTCCAACTAAAGTGAGACATAAAGATTCTTGAAGTCAAGGCAAAGATATACAACTTTCATGTTTTAAGTTTTACAATATTCTAGCTACAAAATAGCTTAAACAGGCAAATCCGTGTATGGGTAAATTTGTGCATAGGAATTTTTGCGCATGGGCAAATCTGCGTATGGGCAATCCTGGGCAAATCCGCGCATTGAAAATTTTGGGCAAATCCGTACATGGGCAAATTCTGGGCAAATCTGTGCATAGGAAATTCTGGGCAAATACGCGCATGGGGAAATTCTGGACAAATCTGCGCATGGGAAAAATTTGTGCATGGGTAAATTCGTGCATGGGCATTTTCGTGCATGGGCAAATCCGCGTATGGGCATTTTCGCGCATAGACATGACCCACGTTGCGTCTTCAGTACATGCGCATAGGGAACCTACGCGTATGACATGCTCGGAGTCAAAGGATGCATTGCTAGGACTTCACAGCGCATGGCCTCTCGGCGCCTGGCCTCCCGTATGCATGGGGGAGGTCGTCGTCCCAAAAAGCAAGTTCAGCCATAAAAGTTCTAAAAACTTGCCGTGACCATACCTTTCTCATCCAAACTCGAAATCAAGAAAAATAAAAGCCAAAAGTGCATGAAATTGAATTCTCTACAACATAGAACCATTAGTTTTTGGAAATACCAAGTTTTTAGATATCAAAACCAAGAAAAATAAAAAAAAAAACTTAAAACCTAGATCTATCAAAATCTATCTATCAAAACCGAAAATCTCAAGTTCTAAAGATGCTTAGAATCAAGTAAGGAAAAAGATAGAACAAATAAAAATGGAGATCCTTCATGTTCTCTATGGAGCAAGTTATACTTGTCTTAGGTTGGTTGGTTGGTGGGAGGAGTAATGGAGAAGAGAAGTAAATGAGAATGAATGAGAGGAGAGAGAAGAAGTTGGTATAAATACCAAGCCAAACCATATCAACCCAAACCAAACCAAACCAAGCGAAGCCAACATGTTATGTAGAACCAATGTGAACCAAACCAAGACTAGCCAAGAACAAACCAAAACTAATCCAAGCTAAGACTAAGCATGACAAGTCTAACTACGGGTTACCTGACAAATGTCAAAAATCCATACACGTACACCAAAAATACGTATAACGGAAAACGAGAGTGACATATATAGGACATGAGTGAAGGATCCTTGAGGGGGTGAGTAGGGTCAAGTTAATAAATCAAGCACAAAATGATCGGTAATAGGTAATTTTAAAAAAAGTGTTCAAGAGATAAAGCAATAAAAATACCGACACTCGATGTAATCTAGTATCCTCCGTGTGGTACTCCAGTCATACAACTCCCTCTGACTTTAATATACTATTATTAAAATAGTTATAAAATATGCTTAGATTCGAAGGCTCGCCAACTTCTTACACACAAGATTTGATCCGAAAGCTCGCCAACTTCGACACAAGTTTTGATCCGAAGGCTTGCACAATTCAACCTCTTACAAGATATGTTTTCATCTTCTTACTACAAATATAAAGATCTCACTTTTGCAACTCAAGAACACTTTAACACAATTTGTGGATAAATAAGTGAAAGCTTTGACAGAATTGTTTATGGATAGGCCTTTAGTAGATATAAAATTTTAGGCTCCAAGCATCAAACTTGGATGAAGGGGTTCAAGACTATTTATAACCAAGGCAAAAGAAAGAGCAATTATTATAACTTTTAGTGTGGAGACACTATACTGTCGGTATACTACAGTATAACGTTGTTATACTGTTCTACAACAGTAACGAATATATTTATAGCAGTTGGAATCATTTAATGTTATATATTTGACCGTTCAATTGCCAACTATGATGAACCGATAATACGGTTGATATGCTGATTTGCTCGATATAGAACATATGTTATATGAAATTGGTATAATGTTTGTATATACAAGAATACTGCCGGTATATAATTTAACTGAAAAAATGATCATGGCTTATTTTCTACCATAGCTTTCGATTTAGCCATCCTTTCATGACTCGCACCCGGTATAGGGGCACGAGTACGTGGGTACATCCATCCTACGCTGCAACATCGACGGTAAAATACTGTCTCGGTCAATAATACTAACTAATATATATCCAATGAATATATGAGTCACAACATGTCAATGATATCATATCTCCAAAGGAGGACAATATATATATATATATATATATATATATATATATATATATATATATATATATATAATGTTCATACTCAAGCATAAATAACTAGAAGGAAGACGTGGCACAAAATGATATAAAGATATGAAATGATAAATAGGAGAAGTCCAGTAGTATAACTCAAATCCACAATAGAGTCTAAGAGTCTAAAATCTCATCATAAGTACATGTCACTAATAAATATAACAGCAAAAATGATAAATAGAAAAAATGTTATCTAGTTAGAATTGGAACGAAGTACATAAACTAACAGCAGTTCCGTTAAATTAACAAAACTATAAATAACAGTAAGTAATGGAAATACTGATGGATAAGCAATACTAAATAGTGAGAATATAAGAAGACATGTAAATTATATCATGGACAAATATGAACTGTAAGTAATCATGAGTACGATATATCGGCAGGTAATAACTAGAATAGAGCATGTAATACTAAATTGTGCCTTGAGACATTAGTTTATTATGTGATCGGCTTGGGACATGATCAGGCTATTCCATATGACCGATATGGATAATGGATCAGGCCATACATAGAAAGCTATGCACAAGTATAATAAGATCAGGCTATACCCTACGTGAGGTGAGGGTGAGGTATGCACAAGTATCTGGGGTATGATCACGTAATCTACTAATACTTTTCCATCTTCCGGCTAGTATAGTGGATCCAACCATGGTATGTTACGACACAGAATTCTCTGAGAGGATAGCTAATCCTCTCAGAAATCGGTGTCTATACAAGTACGAGAACAACAAAAATACTTGCACAAGTACACCAAGATATACAAGGAGTAACATCTCATGACGAGATCCAAGATATACTAGTCCGTGTACCCTTGTATCAGAAATCAAGTATAACACTACAGACTAATATTATAGAAGTCATCAAGATAACAAAAACTGTCAGAGAATGTACTGCCTGTGGTCCTGAGCAACGAATGTGGATCGACGTCGAAAGTGGAGTCACAAAGACCTAGATATGAAATATCAATGTCAATTGACTTTTGGGAGTGATAATCATTGATATCAAAATTGAAATATGATTTCTAGGTTATGGAAGTCAAACTAGTCAATACCTTGCTTCTATAGTCAAACTAGGTCAATAACTTGCTTCTACAGACAAACTAGGTCAAATCTAGGTTAACACAGTCAAATTAGATTATTATTTTTTAGTTTCTAGGTTTATTTTACCTATTTACAAGGTTTATAAAGTTATATTAGGTCTTAATAAGTCACTATTTGGTTTTTAGGTACTAACTAGGTCAAACTAGTCAATACTAATTAATACTAGATTTTTAGGCTATACTAACAAGTTTCTAGCATATATTATCCTAATGTATACTTCTACCCATAATTTCTAGCAATACCTTGGCCTATAGCTATTTATCTTACCTTGTATTATGGTATCTTAACCCGTATCACACATTTATCTAATATTTTAGTCTGTATCTCAAATACCTTAACCATTAGTCAATACCTTAGTTCTAGGGTCAATACCTTGGGTGAACTAGGTTTCTAGTCCATACTAGTCAATACCTTATTTCTAGGTCCATACCTTGAAGGTGTCAGCCATACTAGCTAATATTACCGAGTATCAATACATATATCTTATATCTCTACTAGTTACCTACTATCTAGAATTACACTAGCGAATTTATCCTTTATATATCCATGGATGTATCCAATGCCTATTACATATACCATTATCTTTAACTATTAATAACATATAACAATATGCACTTTACCTATATCTAAACATTTATCCTTTACATATGTATATTATCTATATATCATATTATAGACCCATATTTCTAACCATTTATCCATTACTATACTCTTGCACATGTTTGTTTACACTTACCTATGGTGGTAGATTGCTCCCTTTATATATATATATACCCTACATGTCATAGTACACCAAGATACCCCTTTACCATATCCATATGGTATAACATACTCCTTATACTATACATATAATATACATCTATATCCCTATATATCCTATAAAATTGGTATCTATATGACCTATAAAAATACATACATGATATTGTACCCTTGTTATCCTATATATACCCATGGATTACATTGCTACTAAGGTATTTATCTTTACCCTTAGAATTACTTTATATATATATATATATAATATATATATATATTTTATATATATATATATATATATATATATATATATATATATATATATATATATATATATTTTGCTAGTATATATATATATATATATATATATATATATATATATACTAGCATATGTGCACGTGCCTTGCACGTATTTTAACATTTTTTAATTAGTTTAGGAAGACTCTTTAGGAAAGACCAAAGGGCAGTCTTTCTAATTACCAAGTTGTCCTTATTAAAATTAATGAACTATTTTTAATTAGTATAAGTATGTAAGGATATTTACGGAATTCAAAAGTTTCACCATCTAACTTTTCCTATTATATAGTAGAAAAGATATATATATATATCTATATATATATATATATATATATATATATATATATATATATATATATATATATATATATATATATATATATAATATATAATATATATATATATATTATATATTATATATATATATATATATATATATGTTACGAAAAAAAAAAAATATATATATATATATATTACGACCCGCACCCAGTGTAGGGCACGAGAAGTGGGTACGTCCAGCCTACGCCGCAGTGTCGACGGTAGAACGCTGTTCTAGGTCACAATTAAAACTAAATACAATATGATATACTCTCCGTACGGAGGACAATCACAGCAGGATACCACTCAATCACCAAAACTAGAAGTAGCACGATAAGATAACTATGAATCCACAAGAGAAGTACAACAGAGAGAAATAAATCTCGGTGTTATCAATACCAACTCAAACAAGCATAAAATAAATACAACTCAAGACAACTGAAAATAAAATAAGAAAAACTCTAGCCATCTACTCCAACCCCTACTATGTCTCCTCTAGGCTAGCAGGTAACCTCCAAGCTATCTGTAAAATTTTCAACAGATCCACTTAGGACAGGAGCGAGCACAATACATCTCACGCAAATCGTAACAGGCTAGAAAATATAAACATGCTAGAGAGTAAGATACATGAAACTGAAGAACAACATGATATAAAGAGTGACTGTAAGTAAATAGCTACAATATATAAGAGAACTAATCAGTGACTAGTGATTCAGAGTACAAGATGAACATGTGAACAGCTGGATATGATTCATGACAATACTAAAGAGGTGATTCATGACTATACTACTTTAGAATTATTCACATATTCAGTTCTACTCCTCCATCCCCAATCAATTCACAAGAATCCAGTCAAGTTACGTTAAGATTTATGACTACACTACTTGGCTCATAAAGAGTGATTCATGAATAGATTCGTGAAGGCTCTGTGATTCATGAGAGTACAGGAATCACAAGCTAATACATGAAGATTCATGATATATAATAGAAGCATGAGATACATGATGTAACTGAAACACACGAGACATGAGTATCTGATGCTCCCGAGGGGGATAACATCTCATAAAAGGATCCACATAGTACTAATCCGTGTTACCAACGTGTCAGCATCAAGTAAAGTAATCTAAAGCAGAAATATAATCCTAAACAAGATATGAAATGATCAGAGAATGTACTCGCCTGGTATCCTGAGTATCTGAAATAAAATACTGCCTGAGGAGTGGTGTCTGGTTCCTAATAAAACAGTACAAGTCACAACATATCCAAAATGGTAAAATAGACTGCTATAATGCATTCTACATGTGTTTGGGTCAATCTAGGCTAAAGTCAACCTTTGGTCAAACTAGCTAGGGTTGGGTCAACAATGGTCAACTAGTCTAGGTTAGTCAATTATAGGTCTAAACAAACTAAGTCTATGCAAATCAAGTATCCAAGATAGCTACTAACTCATAGCCTAAGTCACTTGCTAAACCAAGCACAAAACTAAACCATAAGCTAACAAGGCACACAAACTTAGTCATATAATGTATATATATTATTCACATTCATATATTCATATACATAGATATATAGGAAAGCTATATATATATGTGCATATATATATATATATATATATATATATATATATATATATATATATATATATATATATATATATATATATATATAAGGAGAGGTAAAAGAGTAAGTGAGTGTGTGTGTGTGTGTGTTAAAGAATATGTGTTAATGTTCTCAGATTTAGTGATAGGTAGGTGTATGTGACATGGGATACATGGTATCAAAGGGTGTATGAATGCATGTGTGTAAAAGGTTATAGGTTAACTTAGTTTATAGAAATGCATACTTACATACTTACATTGCATACATGCATACAAACATATCATATATGCATACTTGTATTCATTCATGCACCTATACATACATACATAGATGCATACATACATATTTGAATACATTATATACTTGTCTACATTATATTCATATATACATACTCTACATTATATTACATTCATTCATGCATACATGCATACATATAATATATGCATACAAACTCATATATTTAACTCAAAATATATGTGAATACATACATTACATTACCTTAACACATATATATATCATTCATTCATATTCCATATACATGCATACTTCAGTTCAGGCATTATATCTATTCACATATCATTAAGTTGCATACATATACTTATTTTTATTACTTATATGTCATTCATGCATATTACATACTTACATGCATCTATACATTATATACAATATATATATATATATATATATATATATATATATATATATATATATATATATATATATATATAAGGAGAGGCAAAAGAGTAAGTGAGTGGTGTGGTATGTGTGTGTTAAAGAATATGTGTTAATGTTCTCAGATTTAGTGATAGGTAGGTGTATGTGACATGGGATACATGGTGTCAAAGGGTATATGAATGCATGTGTGTAAAAGGTTATAGGTTAACTCAGTTTATAGAAATGCATACATACATACTTACATTGCATACATGCATACAAATATATCATATATGCATACTTGCATTCATTCATGCACCTATACATACATACATAGATGCATACATACATATTTGAATACATTATATATTTGCATACATTATATTCATATATGCATACTTTACATTATATTACATTCATTCCTGCATACATGCATACATATAATATATGCATACAAACTCATATATTTAACTCAAAATTTATGTGAATACATACATTACATTACCTTAACACATATATATATCATTCATTCATATTCCATATGCATGCATACTTCAGTTCAGGCATTATATCCATTCACATATCATTAAGTTGCATACATATACTTATTTTTATTACATACATGTCATTCATGCATATTACATACTTACATGCATATATACATTATATATATTGTATACAACATGTAAAAATAGAAGAGAAAAAAAGGAGAAAATTGAAATGGAAAGGAAAGGAAAAGAAAAATGTAAGAAAAAAAACAGTGGACATATACATACTTGCATCATATATTCTACATTACCATACATGCTATCATTATATATTGCATTACATTACGTATACATTATGCATTCATATCTATCATTACATGTATACCTTGTATTCATATCTAGCATTCATTATATACTTTCATGCATACATTATATATCATTTTTTCATTCATGCATTTATGCATTGCTTACATACATTACATTGATTGCATTCCTACATGCTTGCATTCAACCATATATATACATTAATGTAGAGAGGATACATATCATATATATATCATTTCATTCATCTAAAATATTATGCATTACATACTCTACATTCATTTAATATCCATACTACATAGGCTCATAGGTTACACAAAATGCCTATGTCGTATAGTCACTCTTCTACTTAAAATTAATACTGTACCAATTGGGCCTTCACTACTTAGAATTAAAGTATATTGTAGCCCTTCGTGTTAGCTTTCCGAAACTTCAAACGGATCACATTTTCGTGTCCGGAAGCTCCCGGAATCGCGAAAACACCGAAATGCGTTTGTCTTTCGGACAGCTGACACTCAAATAGTTTTATAAAAAGTTCTAGAAAGATTTTGGCTTATTAAAATATATATATTTGAAAAGCTAACTTCGATACGGTTCTTTTAAAAAAACGGAAGGTTAAACGGAGTTCTAAGCTAAAAGTTATGACATTTCTAAGTTGCTTTGGTTAATAAAAACGTGGATGAATATTATGACGAATTTGAGTTATTTTGGACAAAAAAATACATGTAGGCCAAGATACTTGGATACCAACATAGGTATCCAAATGAAACTCATTCTAACCATCCTAACTAAGATCAATCTACTCTCTAACCATTCTAAAACTGAATTTAAATATCTATTTAAACTATTATCATCATACATACATACATACATATACATACACATACACGTACACATGGGTATCCTAATTTGGGATCTATCAAGTAGGACACAAGACACATATCTAAAATCCTCAAGAGTTCCAAATGGCCTCAAATTTAATCTAAAGGGGACACATGCATGAGGATGGATCCTACAGATTCAAAACTAATTTATATGCAAAGAAATCGATTAGAGGATTGATTTTACCTATTGGGAGTGGTATCCCAATGAAATCCTTTAGGACACGCTCCGATACGAAGATCCCTCAAAGTGGACACTCCTCTTGCACTTCTCTTCTAATCCTTGGTAGCACCCTTCTTGGAGAATGGAAATGATTGAGAAAGATTTGGTGAAGGAATGATTTGATTTGGAGATCAAATCAAAGGGAATGCTCTCTAAAATTAGGGAAGAACAAAAGAAAATAAAAGAGGCAAGATTGTAATGAATGAAATGAATCATTCTTCCTAAAGGTGGCTGTCATAAAGAGTCCATTAGGACTAAAGATTAATTGCCCTCTCTAGTCTCATATGGTTAAGTCTAGACTAAGTTCAAGTTTGGGGTCAAAAGGATCTAGTTTTGAGTCTCTAACTTAACCATTCTAACTGATAAAAATTAGTCTAACTAACTAACTTAAATATTGGATTTTGTGGGCCATGCTTAACTTAATATTGGGTCCCATATAGAGTTTAAGCTACCCGGGTCACAATACAAGTCGGAACGAGACGAAACTCAAACCCGACTAAACAAATCCAATAAAAACAATATAAAAATATAAAAAAATTTTAAAATATTAAAATATAAAAAATGACCAAATCATAATACATGAATTTAGATATTATTAAAATAATCTAAAATTTATCAATTAATCAAAATCCTAAATAATTCAAAAGTCACAAAATGACCAAAATATCCTTAGCTAAAAAGTTGTAAATAGTCATTCTAATCACATAGTTAGTCTCTAGGCTCAACAGTTTAGGGTTCACTAGCTAACACATCAAATTATAATTCACCAATTTTAAATGGTATTAAATTAATTAAAAAATTCTCATAAATCATAAATTCTATTATTAAATAATAAACTTTTACAAAAGTTCAAAATTATCCTCATTTTAGAAAAGTGGATGTTATATTTTTTGACATTTTATATTAATATATTAATATATAATATTTTTTGGTAATAGAAAAAAGTTATAAATGTGTTGACATTTGATATTAATATATATTTTTTGGATTATAAATGTGTTGTTATAATTTATTTTATTTAATAGCAAGTATTGCATCCTGGATCAAAATATTGGCTACGCCACTGCACATTAGGACAATATTATGTTGAAGTATAAACACTATAGCGTTTGCATGATTATGTAATATCATAATATAAACTGGATCGATTAACCACAATAAAAATATACTTAGATCATTGAGCTAATAATGAGAAGAATAAGTGTCTCGACCCTTTGGGAGAGTCCTTTCTGGAGGATGATGGAAATGCTATGTGAAAGATCCGAGGAGATCGTTGCATAGGGGCAAGCCCTTTGTTCGATAATGGAGGCAGATGCTTGTGATGTATTTTCAGATATATTGCCTATTCCTTTATATGGATAGATCACACAGTAGCGTCGGACATCTCAAAGTAATTTATGATCGACCGACTGCGTCTACACATTTGAACATGGTTCAAATGGATTGAGCCCTCTTGGAAGCACCCCGGCAGTGACACGGATTCGAGCCCTTGGAAGCATGTCTCAAGCACCATTAAAAGTGGACACCCTCAAAAAAAAAATGCTATTTATTAAACATACAACGACTAACATATAATCGAGTAAAATATTCACTTGGAGGAATTGAACAGGTAAATTATTGGAATCTGGATCTGTGTCTACTTCTTGACATTGCATGATATTTTTATATGGCCTTTTATAAAGTCGCAACCCCTTTTGTCAGGGCCTCACCGGATTGAGGAATGTTAAATTGTCAACCCCTTTTGTTAGGGGACTCAGTGAGAATATGGACAACACTTACATTATTCTCTCTAACTCTATTTCTTCTTCCTATTTCATCTTGCTCTCCCAACCCTAAACGACACACGCCAAGACTTCATCCCTATCAATCTAAATCTTTCTACATCTTTTCTTCTATGTTTTTAACATTTTTTCCCACTTTGAATTCTACTTTTTTCTAATCTTAATTATTTTTTGGTTTATTTAATGCGCTTTTCACGCATCATTTTAGTAAATTTTAGGTTAATGATTCAGTCATTGGATGTCATTCCAAATTTCAAACCCAATTTTAGGGTTATAAACTTCAGATTTCGTCACAGCCCCGTTGGGAACGATTTATGACTGTCAGAATTTTGGTAGTTCTAACAATAGTCAGGATAGTTAGGACTCGATAGTCCTAACAATAGTCATGGATGTCAAAATCATTCAGTCTATTATCGGTGATGTCCTTTAACAATTTCAAACGATTTTTTCTGGATAGTAAAAAATTTAAAAAAAAATTGCCTTTATTAAAGGCCTTTTATATCTTGTCCTTTTGCAAACAAAATCTGGTATATATCATCACTTTCTTATTGTTTTTACATCTTTCGACTTTTCTGCCGACATCTTTAATTGTCTCCTGGAATGTTTTAAATCAGGATGTTAGTATGCTGCCCATGTTTGGACCTACTATTACTTATGTGTACGTGTATATGCAGGATTATTGGTCTTAAAAGTTTGACCAAGTCTTTTGCACAACTTTCTTCGGTTTACCATAAGAAAACAATTACGGTCTGCTTGTCCAAAATAAGAGTTGTTTCTGGAGCTTCATCTGTACTTAGTTAATTTAGAGGCTGAAGTGTTAGAATCAATCTAAATATTAGGACCAGTGGCTACTATGAAGATGTTGGCCGCTGATGGTTATATAGGAAAATTAAAATTAGCAGTTACTGAAGATAACTCGTGGGATGTACAAATCAGACCAAGATGGTGACAGTGACCAGGAGAGCAAGCACCCTGTTTTACAGGGCAGGTCTCGATGGGGCACTAGGCAAATTTTCAAATTGGGATACATATATAATAAAAAATTAAAATAAAAGTAAATTTTGAAAATGTTACAACCAAAAATTGAACCTCGGACATCTAGTGTACAAGTTTAACATACTAACAACTACACCATAATTGTTTTCTAGTAAAAGAAGGTCATATTACATATTAGTTCTATATATATATTATATATATATAATATTATAATATATATATATATATAATTGAAATACCAGGGATATTTGGATTCTATAATTTCTATACATTCTTAGATAAAGTTATTTTAATTTCAGGATAAGAATGTCATTTACACCATCTACTAATTTTAAAATTCAAAATCTCCTTAACCTACTCATCCCACTCATTTCTGTTTCTCTCTTTCTGCACGTAATTTTTTTTTTTATAACTACTCCTATGAAGCAGATATTTTTTCACTACCTTCATCTTCTCTTTCTAAACAACTTCATCCTCATATGATTATGATAACTCTTCCGAATTAGCCTCATTTGTCGACATTTACTCCTGGCATCTCTGAATCTGTACCATTTGAATGAGACAATGTATTTTCTTCATTTATTTTATTTATTATTTCTTTTAAGTCGTCATAGTTGAAAAATCAAATAATTTGAGACATATATCTAAACAACAATATGGATTTATAGATGTAATTTTTAATTTCTATCATCTAATAATTCAAATAAACGTTTAAATGAATACTATATTTAAAAATATCAGTAAAAATAAATTTACAAATGATTATTATATTTGATTATAAAACTAAACTAAATTTACAATATGGATGACATCTATATGACAAGCGTATATTATTATTAATTTTCATAAAGGAATTTTCTTTGATATATGATACTAGAAAGGGATATTATTATATCAAATATCATGGATGGAGGAGATTATTATATACGTGTACTATGTGTTGAATCTCAGGGTGTAACATTGGCCGGTTCAAGGCTGGACCAGCCCGAGCCCGTCCGAGCCGCAGCCGGCCCGACCCCCCAAGCCCGAGCCAAGCCCGCCCATATCCAATTCCGGTCCGGGCTGGGTTCACCCGCCCGAGCCCAAGCCCGGCTCGGACCGGCCCGGTTTTAATTTTTTATTTTTTTTGAAGACCAACGTAGGCCCGGTTCAGTCCTGTCCGGTCAGGCCCGCCCGAGCCCGGACCGGACTAGCCGGGGCCGACGGGAGAGGGGCGGGGTCGGGGGCGGTGGCCGGAAGGGGGCGAGGGGGCTGGAGGAGGGATGGGGGAGGGGTTGAGTGGTAGTTTTAATTTTTGGGTAAGGCATTATTGTCCAAAAAAATTTTAGGGTATCAAGTTGAAAAAAAAAAATAGTTGAGGTATCAACTTGAAAAAGTGGAATAGTTGAGGTATCAACTTTAAAACTTTAAAACGTTAAAAAAAACTTAAAACTTTAAAACTTTAAACTTTAAAACATTAAAAAAAAACTTTGAAAAATTACTTTAAAAAAAACTTTAAAACTTCAAACTTAAAAACTTTAAAACTTAAAATGAATTAAGTAAGAAAATAAACTTATATTAAAAAGAATATAAAAGTTAAATAAAATGTCAAAATCCAAAAAAAAATAAAAAAAAATTGGAAAAAATAAACAAAAATCGGACCGGCCCGTTGGACCGGCCCGAACCCAGCCCGCCCACGAACCGGCCCGGACCGGCCCAGCCCTACCCAGACTGGGTTACTGGGCCGGTTGGGTCTGCTCCATGCAAACCGGGCCGGGCCAGGCCCGACCCCTACTTGAACCGGTCCGGGCTGGGCCCGGACCAAGCCCGGTTGGGCTGGGTTGGATTGGCTGCGGGCCGTCCCGGCTCGGCCCGGATCACACCACGAGTTGAATCAAATATCATATTAATTTTCATTATATTTCACCTGATTTAACCATATTATATTTTCAACCGTACATTATATTAACCAATTTCAAAATCAGGTTCAACACATTATATAATAATATACGGTTGACAATATAATCTTTTTTTTTATTTATTTTTATTTATTTTTTATTTATTTTTTCGACATTTTCTTCTTATACTTCTCCTACGAGTTGGAGAGAACGAACGAACCAGTAGAAGAAGGTTGACAATATAACCAATTCAATTCAACACATTATATTACAGGGAAGGAAATATACATTGAAAACTTAGAAAGAGATTTAAATGAATATTATATTACAAATAGAGAAGAAATTTTACAAAGAGATTTAAATGATTATTTTGAATTTTTACAATGTGTTGAACTGACGCTCCAAGAGAAGGAAAAATAAAGGACATATGGAGAAAAATTTGTTTTCTTCCGATTTTTTTCTTATTATTTTTGTGGTTATTTCATTATTAAACCGTATATCTCTCTTTCATAGTTAATTCATATTGTTCGGTGGCTGGACATATATTTATTCATTACATGGTTTTCATGCTGCCGACTACATATAGATGTCATCCTACTTTATAAGGCATCCATAAATTTGGTTTCACAATTTGGTGAAATATATGTCATGAGAAAATTGTATCCACGTTGATATATTTTTGAAAATTTTCAAATCCAAGTTTTAGAAAATTGCAGAAGCGAGGATGGCACCAACTTAGTTGGCGGATTCTCGAACGACAAGAAATGAACCAATAGGGTTGGAAAGTAGTTGCGCAAAATTTTTTTTGACATAATTCTTTTATATTAATTTAAAAAATCATGATTAAGATAATTTCACACATATCATTTAAATTTAAAAAAATCGATTAGGATCATTCTTACATGTTATTTAAAAAACTAATTAGGATATTTTTGGATATTATCTAAAAATATAATTTAAATTTTGATTGGAATAATTCTGTTATATTATCTAAAACAATTTAAATTTATACTTGAACTAATTATGCCATATTATTATTTTTTAAATTTCTTTATTGTGATAACAATAACACTATCTATCTATAACAAATCTACATTTTAAAAAAATCTATCTATAAATTGTCTATATTGAAAAAGTAAACTCTGGTAGATAAAATATGGCGTGTTATCACAGCACACTCTAATCTCGGGCAGTCACAGAACACACATTTTTTAAAATTTAGATTTACATTTATTTCATATTTTTTCAATGTTATTTCATTATTAAACCGTATATTTCTCTTTCATGGTTATTTTATATTGTTGCGGTGGCTAGACCTATATTTAAACAATGAAATGGATTTATAGATGTAGTTTGAAAATTCAACTATCTAATAATTCAAATAAATGTTTAAATGGATATTATATTAAAAAAAATAAACTTAGAAAAGTATTTAAATGAATCTCATTTTTTTTTTTATTTGGAAATGTGTTGTACTGACCTACAAGAGGAGGCAAAAATAATGAAGAACGGAGCGAGGAGAAAATTTAGAAAGTGATTTTTTTAATCTTATATCCGTATTTTTTTTCAAATATTTTTTCTTATTAAGCCTTATGTCTTTTTTCCTGGTTATTTCTTATTGTACGATGGCTATACAAATATTTAAACAACAAAATTGATTTATAGATGTAATTTAAAAATTCAATTATCTAATAATTTAAATCGATATTTATACTATTATATAATCCAAATACCAGGGGTATTTGGATGATATACTGCTCGAAGATGCTGATAAATACGTTTTATTATTATAATTTTGTCATCTGAGTGATTTCTTATTGTTATTGGAAGATTAATATTTCTGTTGAGTAATTTGGTTGTATGTTTTCTTTGTTAAATAAGATTGTTTCAATATTTCTAACATATAAATTTCCTATTGAAAATAATAATTTTAATAATTTTAATAAGTTTGGTTGTATATTATCTTTTCTGCATAAAATGATATCACTATTTGTAATACGCGTTGCACACGCATCGCGTGTGCCATGACACTAGTATATATATATATATATATAATATAGAGAGAGAGAGAGAGAGAGAGAGAGAGAGAGGAGAGCTTTTCCTACGGAATACTTACGGACAAACTTACGGGATGAGAAAAAACACGTATGTTGTTCTCTTCAAATCTCTCTCACTTAAAAATAATTAAATCTCTCCTTTGAAAACAAACCTATCTCTATCTTAAGATAAGTCTATTCATTTTTTTAAATAGTGAGAGATTTATTTATCTATGTTAAAAAATAGAGATAGATAAGTTAATTTTATATTTTTTTAAAATAGAGATGAATTTTTTTAAATATACCTTTAAACTTATATTTAAAATATTAATATTAATTTTAATGTTAATCTTAATATTCATGTTAATTTAAATTTAAATTTAAATTTAAATCTTAATTTAATTTAATTTTAACATTTATTAATTTTAGCATTAACATTTACATTAAAATCTTATGTTAAAATTAAAATTAACAGTAAGATAAAATTTTAAATTAATATTTAAATTAAATTTAATTAAATTTAACATTACATTAACACTATGATTAACTTTAACATTAAAATTAAAATTAATGTTCAAATTAAAAATTAAATTAATATAACATTAATATTAAGATTAACATTAAAATAAAATATAATTTTTAAAGGTATATTTATTTCTAAAGATAGATTGTTTTTTTTAAAAAAATCTCTCTCGATTTTAAAATGAAATAATTTATCTATATCTATTTTTGAAAATAAATTCATATCTCTTTGTTTAAAAATAAATAGATAGATAAGTCTTATTTTTTAAGATAGAGATATGTTTATTTTTAAAAGGAGAGATTTAAATTTTAAAAGAGAAAAATTCAGAAGAGAAACATACGTATATTTCGTATAAAAGGGACTATATATATATATATATATATATATATATATATATATATTAATATATATATATATATATATATTATATATATATATCTATTTATTTATATATATATTGAAAGAAGGTAATTGGGCGAACGCTCCCACCAGGAATCGATCTCCTGACCACTCGGGCCGCATGCATCTCTCTTAACCATTAGGCTAGAGGTCATTTGCTATATATCTATATATATATTATATAGATATATATATATATGACCTCTGGCCTAGTGCTAGCTTATTTTACACTTGTGTATTTTTACACTTATATATCACTACTGATAGGGTCATAAGTGTAAAAATACAATCAATATAGAAATGATACGACTAAGAATAATCTATACAAATTTTGAAATTTTGGTTTTACCAGAAATCAAATTTAAGAATGAACAAATTTAAATTCTAGGATTGATTTGAAGCTTCATAAAAGAATTAAATCATTAGGCACGATTTTGGTTAGGATCACAATCATTTCGGAAAAGGACCAAATTATATAAGCATAAACAATATCAAATTAGACATGATCAGAATGACCAAAATTTACTTATATATACTCAAGATATAGTTACAACAAGGAAACTAAAAACCGACGCAGAATAATCAGTTAAAATTTTATTTAAGGCATGATCAATGTTAGAAATAAAATATGTTACTAAATAAAATATAGTTACGATCAAATCATATAAATATGATTTAAGAGTCGTCTAGATACGTAATAAATGTAGTCAAAGTAAAATAATCATAATGAAATCTAATATATGATTTTATTGAAAATTAAATAGTATTATAAGGATAGAAGGAAATCAAGTCACTATTATAAAATTTAGGAAAAATCAAATGACAGAATTAGGAAAGTCAAACGACGGTTCAAGATAGGATATGCAGGAAGGAAATAACTTACAAAATAATCATCTCCTTAACACCTCATGTGGAACCAATATTCTAAACTCGTTAAACTAGCTAAAACTCACAGCACCAAGGAAACCTACAGAGAACTAAGACAACTATCTCAAGCACTATAACCAGTTCTATCCTGAACAAAAAGGAATCGACTAAATCTAACTTTCTGCTAATACCGATTTATTTCAATTTCCTTCCAAATCTGACTGTAATCCTCAAGATTTCTTTTGAATCAATCTATGATTTCAAGAATTCCAAATCTAAAATCCAACTAATCAAATTTAAATTCTTAACATTTGTCAATCTTCCAACAAATTTTAAATATTAACTACTCTATTACTTTAACCATCTTCCAACTAACCTGCTTAGTATTCCAAAGTTGTCTACTAATGCTCGTCTTACTACACTTATAATGGCTTTCTATGGGTTATACCCATTCTTTAGCTAATTCTCAAAATCGATCCTTTTGGGTTTCCATTACTTTGATCTTCATATCCCCATAGTATCCTGAATTCACTTCCTTTGTGGGAGGACCTTATCAAATCCTAGATTTTCTTCCACCAACCTACCTATGACTTTCTATCTCATGTCCTTATAAATTTGGTCATTCTACGAAATTGCTTTTCTATCTAGGCACCAGTAAACACAACTAACGGTTCTATCATCCTCCTCTTGCTTAAACCACAGGCTCTATAATCTATAACTCCCTCAAGACTTATTACTAACTTGCTTACCCAAAATTTTCTTCTACTACATTTTCTACCCTTAACAACTAACCTAATTGTAATGCCAGTTCTAAAAATGATCTAGGTAGCTATCTATGTTTCCTCCCATGTATCTACATAGCTATCAACCATATACATTATACATGGATATATAAACATAATTGTATATCAGCTATCTATATATATATATATATATATATATATATATATATATATATATATATATATATATATATATATATATATATATATTTTGGACTCTTATATTCCATGGGACCCTGGACGATCGTCCTGGCCGCCTGGGCCAGGACACCCTACTGTTTTATTTCCAGGAGAGATAGTAATTGATTTGTTGAGTAACAGAAGTGGATAGAATACTTGTCCTCCATAAGAAGTGCAGCTGCAGATTAAAGACAAAAGCTCCTAGATACACAAAGAAATTGGACAAAATAAAGTTAGAATTTACCCTTAATATTCTGCAAGTTCTCTGTAGCTAACAAAACACTGTTGATGAAGCTAAGGTTTAAATATTTATATTATTCCAACATGTCATTGTAGGTGGAAGATCAAATTTAGAATGAGATTAGATGAATTCACGTAGAAATATTGTTGGGACACGATGGAAATAAATCCAAGAAAACAGAGAACAACTCAGAAAAAATTAACAATCTTAAAGGCAAGAATTTACGTGGTTCAGCCACATGGCTACTTCCACGGACGAGAATAATTCAGTTCAAATATAAAGAGGAAAAAAATTACAATGACTCTCCCAACATTTCTTTCTTGCTCTTAAGAACTATCTAACACAAAGATAAAGAAGAAAAAAAATCTCTCAAACTTTTTTGTTGAGCTAATTCAACAACTTTCTCTCTTGTGTTATATCAACAATTTTTATTGAGCACAATGAGATATCTTAATTAGAACCCTTAGACCCCTTTATATAGAATGTCTAACCATATATAGAAATATAATCTTATGCAGGCTTTAAATTCAAACTTATGTAAGCTTACCATATATGAAATGTAGTCTCAAAGTCCAATCTTATGTAGGCTTATCATATATGAAAATCAATCAAATATATCATCAAAGTCAAAAAAAAGGTCAGGGCCTATTTTTGGACATTTTTTTCATATCTCCACCTCGACAAGATTTTGCCACAAAATTGAGCCGACACACTTCTACATCGCATAGTTTCACCAAATCAATCACTCATTAATCCCGCCCCTAAAGGCGCTCAAGCAATAGGAAAGACTTGGAACTTAGGTCCAAGAACAACCTTAATCAACATATCATGGGGTTGTCCTTAGTATGCACATTTTTTATGAAACTGGTGTTCCCGGGATCGTATATTAATCTATGCGACATAACCATGGCCATGCGGCTAAGTCATCACGCATGTATCAATGCAAACCCTTCAACAGAAAAAATTCTGGGATGACGAATTGGTGTGCAGATCGATTGATGAAATATGAATAGATTTAAACTCGTGATCTAGCCCTTCAATGGCGAAAATCAGGGTTCACAAATTATACCTGAAGTGACAAGGAGTTGATTACAGTTTTCCGCAATCTTGATCGATCAGCAACCTCAAGATGTTCTACCTATTCCTTCCTCGAGTGGAACATCGTGTGGGCAACGGTCTCCCAACCTTTTCTTCTTCTTGGCTGTCCTTTCTTTCTCTCCTTTCGTGATGAACGAATTAGAGAAAGATGCTCTTATTATGAAACATGTGACGACCAGAGAGTAGATGATATATATAGGCTACTGTAGGGACCGTAAGAAGAAATTTGGTTTAGGTTTTCTAACGGGTCTAGGTGTCCCGTGTTCAGTCTGAACGCAATCCAGGCCTGTTAACAATAGCTCGATCCACTAAAGAGCTACTGTGCACTATCTTCCTAATCCCAATTACGTTTATGGGCTCTTTATTATTCTTGTTTGTCTCGCTATGTTAATATATCTAATGTTCGTCAATCAAAATAAGTTACAAACAACTACAATGATCGACATCTTTTATCCTTAAGTATAGTACCACTCAACTTTATTTGTCATGTTCGATATAATCCACCTGCAGGATTTACATCACAATCCTTGTGAGTTTCTTAAGGGTACATCATCAATCGATACGTCGGGACATGAATTTCTTTTATAATCAACAACACATCCACATAATGTCATTACCCAATTCAGAGGTTATTAACTCATTATGAATCTCACTCTTTTATAAATCAAAGTAATGCACACTACATATACATGTCTATTATTATATCCGAATTAAGAGTACAAACATCTAATGACAGAGGTATTTATTCTCTTATGTAGTCAATACAAAGAGAACAATCTCAAGTGGTCATGTTCAATACACACAAAGTGCACTAGTATAAACTTATAGTCAAGATAGACTAATGCCAGATTACACTACAACCTTATCAATGGTTTGTTCAAATCCATCTAGGTTGTGAACGATTATATATTCTATAAGGGACTGATAATATGTTCTTCTGTATGTCACGACACATCATATTATCTACAATTAGAATATTAGACACTTGCATAACATATAATAAATATAAAATGCCAACATTTGTCCATATGATTCTCATTCAAAATTAATAGGAAAATATAGTTAATACATAAGCGATTCTTTTAGTATATAACCCTAACAATCTTCCACTTATACTCAAAGCATTGATTTTTAGTATATTGTTACAAATCTTTCATTTATACTTAAAGTCATGCGGCCATACATCTGACTCCCATTCCCTCAACATGACTAGTAAAAACCTTAGTCTTTAAGCTATTTGTAAAAGGATCAGATAGGTTGTCTGTTGATGCTATCTTGGTTACAGCAATATCCCCTCCTTTTATGATATCTCGTATCAGGTGGTTCTTGTGCTCAATGTGTTTACCTGTCTTATGGGCTCGTGGTTTCTTCGAGTTTGCAACTGCACTACTATTATCACAATAAAGTATACTAGTCTTAGGCAAACTAGATACCACATCCAAGTCCAATAGAATGTTTTGAGCCAAATCGCTTCTTTGGCTGCCTCAGAGGCTGCCACATACTCGACTGTCATGGTTGAATCAATAATACATTTTTGTTTGATGCTCCTCCATACTATGTGTCACTCCCATTTTTCGTTATACGTATACGAGATCTCTGACGTTTGTCAGGTGACCCGTAGTTAGACTTGACTTGCTAGCCTAGTCTTGGTTGGTCATGACTTAGCTTGGTTTATTTTGGTTTGGCTTGGTTTGATTAGGCTTGGTTCATTATGAGAAAACCCTCCCCCTTTAAAGCCCAACCACCCCTTGTTTCTCTCTCTTCATTCATTACTTCTTCTTCCTCCATTACTCTCCCACCAACCTAGAAAGCTTAGGCAAGTGCACTTGCTTCATAATGGATCTTCTATTTATTTTTCTATCTTCTTCTCTACATGATTCTAAGCATCTTTAGAACTTTGAGTTTTCGGTTTGGACGGATGAATTTTTGTAGATCTAATTTGTAGCCTTTTCAGTTTTCTTGGGTTTTGATCTACCAAACTTATTATTTTTAAGTTTTGATTGTTCTATGTCGTAGAGAATTCGATTTTACCCAAAATAGACCTTTGAAAAGTTAGATTTCGACTTGTTTTGAGAAAGTTATGGCCAAAATAAGATTTAGACATCTTCTATGTTCATCTGTCATGATTCTGGCAGGGACGATGAATAGTGTCAGTCCGCATAGCTGCATAGTACCTGGCCGCATAGTGTCAGTCCATATAGCTGCATAGTACTTGTCCGTATGTACCAGTCCGCATAGATCATAGTGCTTGGCCGCATAGTGCCAGTCCGTATAGCTGCATAGTGTCTGGCCGTTAGTGTCAGTCCGCATAACTGTATAGTGTCTGGCCGCATAGTGCCAGTCTGCATAGATGCATAGTGCCTGGCCGCATAGAGCTAGTCCGTATAGCTTCATAGTGCCTGGCCGCATAGTGCCAGTCCGTATAGCTGCATAGTACCTGGCCGCATAGTGCCCGTCCGCATTGATGCATAGTACTTG
Source organism: Iris pallida (assembly GCA_029216955.1). Lineage (NCBI taxonomy): Eukaryota > Viridiplantae > Streptophyta > Magnoliopsida > Asparagales > Iridaceae > Iris > Iris pallida. The sequence continues at coordinate 57,482 of JANAVB010021375.1, forward strand.
GCGCATAGTGCCAGTCCGCATAGCTGTATAGTGCCTGAACACATCGTGCCAGTCTGCATAGCTGCATAGTTCCTGGCCGTAATAGTGCCAGTCCGCATAATGCATAGTATATGGCCGCATAGTGCCAGTCCGCATAGATGCATAGTGCCTGGCGCGTAGTTCGCATAGTGCATATTTTGGCTGTTTTATGTCCTATTTGGCTGAATTTGGCCAGAATTTCTTCCAACTCCCAACATGAAAGTCGTAGATCTTTTTTTGGCTTCAAAAATATGTTACTAGCTATTTTTGCAAGTTTCTCTCATTCATGATAATGTAGGGATAGAACACGATAGTGGCCCTCGTGGCGCACTCTTGACAAGCAACCTTGGCATGATAATGACATGATAGTGGCCCGTCGTAGCGCACTCTTGACAAGTAAATCTGACATGTAATCTTGAATGTCGTGCGGCGGCCATCTCGACCTGCTAAGTAATAACTCATCTTGACACCGTGGGTGATTGTTCTTGAATGTGCTCGTATAAGCTACCAGTCTCGTCTCGCATCATGTCTAGGACTTGCATCCCTGGTTACCACGGTCAGGGATTCATACTGAATCTGACTAGGTTAATAACTAGATTGATCAAAATAGCTCATATAGAGATGTTTTCAGTTACAGGCGATCCCGTTATCTCGGCCACACCTGATGGACTTGTAGCCTGCCGATAGTAGGACACATTTCCAGCCCACTGTCATGTGGGGCATTTCTTGAAACAAGTAATCTGCACACTGTCATGTGTTGCACTCCAAGTCACCTAATAATTTTTAATAACTCTTACATGAACACCCTCGCCGGATAACCTGATAGCTGCAGGGCTTGTGACTGCCGGAACCTCATTGCATTTGTTAGTAACTAGGATTGTGATAACCTGTAATGCCCAGTCCCAAAAACTTGGACCAGATACGTATCATGCCAGCTATATACATACGAGTAAATGAATGACTCGTATGTATATATAAGATGTAAATATAGTACCATGACCAAACTAAATCTCATCCACAATATGAAGGTTTAATGATGTAACGCCTAGTCCCAAATACTTAGGACTAAGTACGTATCCGTGCCAGCTGCATACACACGAAGTATACTCCAATATATGGAAAACTTATATGTATACATAGCTGTAAAATACAGTAAACCAAGAGTAATCTAATCTCATCCGCAAATAAAGAATAAAAGATATAATATAATCAACTGTAATAAGTCTTTGTACATTACGTTGGACAGAGACAAATCCACTACCAACAAGTGAGGAAAAATATACATGAAACTGAAATGATTTGGCGGGAGTAGCAAAGGAAGACCCAAGACACGTCATCTCCGAATGAATAGAGAAGATCGCGACCTCGGCTAGAACACCTGCAATATCACAGAAGCACACACACCTGGAGAGATAACCATGTCCTCAGAGGACGTACAAGATACAGGAAGAACATGCCATAAATACTGAATACAAATATGCCACAAAGAAAAAAGTGACAAGACAATAATAGGTAATCTAATCGTACTACTGTGTTTATACAGTTAAGAACAAACCTCCAATGCATGGGTATCTGGCTCAGTAGCATAACTCAGGCATGGTCCCATCAGGATACCAGGGACCTTAAAGCATAACATTCCTCGAATGTCAGAGGCCAGCAGTATCAGTAATCTTAGGCATGGCCCCATCAGGATACCAGGGACCTCAAAGCATAACATTCCTCGAATGTCAGAGGCCAGCAGTATCAATATAGGAGTGCATAAGGACCCATACGTTAAGGAACTGTTCTTCCCACCCAATGCCTAACATAGTCACATCCATGTCTCATATACCTCTACTAACTGCTAAGTCTCCTAACATACCTCTATTAGCAGTTAGCCCTAACGCATGCACATGGGGGATCAGCCCATACGCAAGGACCTCTACATGTGCTCGTCTCACACTCCTCGTGGTACAACTGTGTTGAAGTATATGCAATACACTACAAACGGTAGTCCTCTAACTCTAGGTTCATATGCAATCAAAGGATAGTAACAAGTAACTAATAATCACTGAGCATGTAGTAAACCAAGAACTGTAATAGCTGGAAATAATAAACAGTGATATGTAATGAAATGCAGACTAAATGTAAACAGTATAATGGCGAGGTATCTTGCCTGAGGTTATGTGTAAAAGAGTAATCCAGCAGCTCGAACAAACAAATAAACGAAGCAAGAAAAGCCAAATCCCGCAGATGACTCCGGATGCTGCAACAAACATCACGAACGAGTTTGGAATAAAAGATACGCCTAGAAAACGTCTATCCAAAAGATAAATTCTGAACAGGGGCAAAATTGTAATTTTGGGTCAAAACGATGTCCGCCGTTGGACCCGTTTTGCACAAAATGTACGCCAGAACCTACGGTCTCTAAAGTCGTCAAACTACATGTCTACGGATTTGTTTTGATGAGACGAACCCAACGGTATGTCCATTTTGGATTTCGGTGGGCCGTGTATAAAATCGCCCGTTGAGTGGGATTGTGGACCCGCGCCAAAATGGCGTCCCGATCAACCCTCTCAGAATTGAACCAAACTTGGCATACAGGACCAGAAAAATATTTTGAGTCCAATGGCGCAAGTTTCGTCGCGATTCGATAGTATACACGAAGTTGTGACCTAATTTGCAAAGGGTCGATACGGGGTTATCTCGACGGATACAGACTGATTTTCACGCACATGCAACAAAATTGGGTTCCGTCAGTTCCCATGTCGACAACATCCATACGCGCCTTTCAATGCGTATAGTGCACGACCACGTCCCCGGTTTGTCGTGCGCACGCCGTATCGAGTGGTTTTCTACTTTTTGAAAACCGAATTTACAATTTTCGTAAAACTTTAAACAACGTGTAACTTCCTACATACTAGATGAAAGTGAATCCAGAAGTGCGTTATAATCTCGGTTATGTGTCTTGACTGTCTCAATTAGTTTCTACAAAAATCTATTGTACAGAAAGAAAAGTGGCCGACAAGTTGGTGTTTTGAAACAGTTTTTAATTTCCAAAAAATGGTTTTTTC
>JANAVB010021376.1:0-18139 GCA_029216955.1 Iris pallida
CGTAGTCCAATACAATCCAGAGATTGACACAGTACTAATTCATATATGTAGTCCAATACAAATAGTCTAATATAAAAACAATCCAATACAAATAGTCCAATACAAATAAGTACTAATAGCTAATGAGAACCACGCAGCTCACGCAAATGCTAAGTGATACGATCACGCAACCACCTCGAATAAGTGGGATCGACGGTGGCAGGAGAGATGTAGTCCATTGCAAGTGCTGCATGAATAGAACTCTCGGTCTCACTAGCTAACGGAGCTGGATGAATAGAACTCCTGGTCTCACTAGTTACCGGCGCCACTTCCTCCTTAACAGTAGGAGGAGCCACCTCAGCATTCACTGTTTTCCTCAAACGATATGCCGCTCCTCGGGTCATGGGTGCCATCTGGTAAGATCGATATTCATAAATAATATAATTTAACATAAGCAAGCTAACTAAAGGAACCGTCATGTAATTTGAGTACATTTTCGAAAGCAGATAAAGTACAGAAAATTTGATTTTTTACTAAGTACGAGAACGGATGGCTCAGAATACAACCCAAAATTCATTCTAGCATACATTAGTGTGAATCATCTATGTCCTGTACATATGGTGTAGTATATTTCTTATCGTATCTAGTATCTGAAGAATGTAACAGAATCAAGATGAACTCATATAATGTAATACTAAGACATCATCTACTACTATATAAGATATAGTGATAGGTTGATCACATCATCATTGTCGAGGGATGAGGGTCGGAGGTAAGTCAACTTTATCTACGGCTACATAGTTTCTGCCTCTAGTCGAATAGCTGCAGGGACCATGTCCTGATCACCATGTCGTACCATAGTTTCAGCCTCGCCAGTCGAATGGCTGCAGGGACTATATGTTCCGATTACCATGTTACCAATTAACCTACCAACAAAACTACTTGTTACAAATATCGGCACTATCGGTGCGTTCAAATCGGAGTATCACATTTTTTGGTGTCGAAAAACAAATAATTATTACTAAATTATCAGATTTTTGGCACTATCGGTGCCCCTGACCAAGCCCCCCTACACCACCCTAACCCGAACCCTAACCCTAACCCTCCCCGCTGCTCCCTCCCCCAGCCGCCCCACCCCCCTGCTCCCCTCCCACAGCCGCCCACACATACCCACCCCTAACCCGAACCCTACCCTAGCTTCCCTCCCCAGCCGCCCTCGTCCCCCTGCCCTACCCCCCCAGCCACCCCCCCACTCAACCCCGAACCACCCGCATCCCCCTGCCCCTCCCCCGAGCCACGTGTACCCCCCAACCACCAACAATAAAAATAGCCGGAAAGAGAGAGAGGGAGGAAGAGTACCACGTATTAGGAGGGAGGAGAGTCGTCGGAGAGAGTGAGAGTCGCCGGAGAGAGTGAGAGCGCCGGAGAGAGTGAGAGCGCGGAGGGGAGGAGAGAGAGTGAGAGAGTAAAATGGAAGGAAATGAACCCTAACCCGAAACCTAACCCTAGCTTCCCTCCCCAGCCCTTGTCCCCCCTGCCCCACCCCCAGCCACCCCCTACTCACCCACCAACCACCCGTATCCCCCCTGTACCTCCCCCCGAGCCACCCGTACCCCCCAACCACCAACAACCAAAATTGCCGGAGAGAGAGAGAGAGAGAGGAAGGGGGAGAGTCACGTACCGAAGAGGGAGAAGAGTCGTCGGAGAGAGTGAGAGTCGCCGGAGAGAGCGAGAGCGCCGGAGGGGGGAGAAGAGAGAGTGAGAGAGTAAAATGGGGGGAAATGAATCGATGGGAGGGGAATATAATTAGAATTTAGCGACGCTAATATTACCGTCGCTAAGTTAGTCGCTATTAGCGACGTCAGAGCGACGTTTCGCGACGACTAGCTCATGTTATTAATATACGTCGTTGTTACGTCGCTTAGGTCGTCGCTAGCAGCGACTATTAGCGACGTTTAGTCTAAACATCGCTAATGAACACAATTTAGCAACGTTAAATGAACGTCGCTAAATATATGTCCACAGATTTTAGTAGTGCCTCCTCTGGTTCCACTAGCAGCTCCGGCTCTAGTGAGTTGCCTCCATCTGTCCCTCCAGCAGCTCCACCAATTCCGCCAGCAGCTTCGACAATTTTGCCTCCAAAACTTCCTCATCGTGCATGTCGAGATCATCCCTTGTATGTTAACAACTACAAAGGACTTACCGGTCATACTCAGTCTCTGGTAGCTACTATTGATGGAATTTAGATCCCCAAGACCGTTGAGGAGGGTCTCCAATATCCTACATGGCGTGCTGCTATGCACGAGGAGATGAAGGCTCTCCAGGAGAGTCATACATGGGACTTAGTCGATCTATCTCATGGTAAATAGGCAGTCGGCTGCAAATGGGTGTTCACGATTAAGGTAAAACCGGATGGCACTCTTGACCGATTGAATGCTCGTCTGGTGGCCAAAGGTTACACTCAAACCTATGGTGAGGATTACTTCGAGACTTTTCTTCTGTGGCCAAAATAACGTCCGTTCGTGTCCTCATGGCCTTAGCCATTCGCTATGACTGGCCTTTACTTCAACTCGATATAAAAAATGTTTTCCTCCACGGGGATCTTGATAAAGAAGTATATGTGATGCAACCTCCCGAATTCGTTGCAAAGGAGGGTAAGATGTGTCATCTAAGAAAGGCCCTCTATGGCCTGAAACAATCACTTCGTGCATGGTTTGGTAGATTTACACAGGTGGTTACTCAATTTGGAATGTGTCAGTCGAAGAAGGACCATTCAATCTTCTATCGATACACATCTGCTGGAAGAATACTTCTTGGTGTCTACGTTGATGATATTGTAATCACAGAAGATGACAGCCAGCGTATTGCAAGTCTCAAGAAGTTTCTTGGAGAACAATTTCAAACCAAGGATATAGGATCCTTGAACTATTTCTTGGGCATTGAAGTCACACGGGATAAACGGGACATTGTAATATCTCAAAGAAAATATGTACTGGATATACTAAATGATGCAGGCATGATACAAGCAAAGGGAGCAAACTCACATATGGATCCAGGGGAAAAATTACTTCCAGACGAAGGGGTCCTGATGACCAATCCTTATCAGTATCGTCGAGTGATTGGAAAACTCAACTACTTGGCAGTCATGACGCATCCAGATATTTCTTTTACAGTAAGCATCGCAAGTAGATTCATGGCTTCTCTAAGAGTTCCACACTGGCAGGCAGTTCTCAAAATTTTGTGTTATCTAGTAAAGAATCCAGGGAAAGAAATTCGAATAGAGAATAATGGACACACTCGCATTGAGTGTTTTACTAATGCTGACTGCGGGGCAAGTTTGATAGATAGACGGTCTACATCTGGCTACTCAGTACTTGTTGGTGGAAATCTAGTATCATTAAAAAGCAAGAAATAAAGTGTGATAGCACGCTCAAGCTCGAAAGCAGAATATCGAGCTATTACTCATGGCATGTCAGAGATATTATATATGAACATCTCCTACAAGAACTGGGAGAAGACGCAGTATCTCAAGTGGCAGACCTATGGTGTGATAACTAATCTGCTATTCACATTGCCACCAATCCAGTATTTTATGAACGGACGAAGCATATTGAAATTGACATTCATTTTATTCGTGATGAATATACAAAAGGAGTGACAAAGTTTTAACATGTGCAGACCGCCGACCAGATAGCTGATATCTTCACAAAGTCTCTTTTGGGTCTCCGGGTTCAATTTTTATGTAACAAGCTGGGCATGATTGACATCTATGCTCCAGCTTGAGGGAGGGTGTTAAGTATTATATTAGAGTTATTAGTTATTGGGCTTTAGTCCCATATTGCTTAGAGTAATAGGAGAGGAGGCTAGCCTCTCCTATATATATGTGTAGTCTCTCTTCAATAAAGAAACCATCTATTTTATTCCATTCTACAATATATATATATATATATATATATATATATATATATATATATATAATATTTGGAACCTGATAAAATTCTTATTGATAAAATACTGTTCTTACATTCGGGGGCTTATAAAGTCATCCCCATACATTCTATGTCAAAGTCTATATTATGCAACAAGCCTATTGGAGTCGTGCTCTGTCCTTCAAACACCCTCATATTTCTCTCCTTTCATATATGCCATACCATAGCAGCAATTCTGGTGCATGCTTCTTGAAACCATTCAGCTCTCCGCCCTCTGTTTTCTCGCACTAAGCTGATGATCTCTTCTATGTTCACGTATTGAGTTGGTTGTAATCCTATTTTGTTCTATTGGGTTTGCCATAGAAATTTGGAGACTGGGCAATCAAAATAGATATGTTCCAATATTTCTGCCTCCTGGTTGTGCAGTACGCATTTCAGATCTGAAATTTGTACCCCGAATCGGATCAACCTGCCCTTCGTGAGTAGCCATCTTTGCGTCAACTTGTATATACATATATGCATTTTCTGCGGGACTCCAGCCTTCCATACAACGTCTGAATTCTCTACCTTAGCTTGTGGCGTCCAGAACCTGTGATATGTGACGAGAGCAGCAAACTCGGTCTCCAAGTTATCCGCCCAAGCCCACTTATCCTGTCCTCCCCGACTATCTATCAGCGTCGCCCTGATGGCCATGCTGGCTTGTCGAGCCCAACGATGGTTCTCGGGACACCAACGGCTGTCTTCTATAATGCAACTTACACGTTCTCCTCGGTATGCTACCTCTATCATGTGGTTGCCTATAATTTGGAGTAAAGACTCATGTCCAATCCATGGATCAAGCCATAGATCGGTCTTCCTTTCGTCAACAAAGATACGTGTGATTTTTGGCTTGATGGTTCTCCGAAGTCGAAGGATGCTTTTGAACGTGATGGACTCATTGTTGGATAAACCGTACGTCCAGAAGTTCTTACCGCCTAAGTAACGGTTGTTTAGCCACTCCGCCCAAAGAGATTTACCTTGTAGGAAATTCCAAATTAACTTGATCCCTGCTATCTCTCGCATGTCCTCAAATGAATGAAGTTCGACCCTACCCTCATCAATTGTCGTGTACAGCTTGTCCCAGGCTATGGCCGGTAGACCCCCCTTCCATAAGAAATCTGCACATTGACATTCCACTATGTACAAGGTAACTTTTGGTAAGAGAATGCACTGCAACCAGTACTTCATTATAGATGAGACTACTGATCTAATGAGTTCTATTCTGCCACCAAAGGATAAACATTGCGCCTTCCATCCCTCGATACATTTTTGCACATAATCTACCAAACTTCGATAATTTTCCTCCAGCGCATAATTAGTCGACAGCGGAATTCCTAAGTATTTAACTGGTAATTCAGCTTGTCGTACCCCTAACGCGAAGGCACTCTCCTCTTTCTCTGGACACGAGCTGCTAAAGTAGACATGGCTTTTATATATATATATATATATATATATATATATATATTTATATATATATATATATATATATATATATATAATGGCTCCTTCAGGCGATTTGGGCGATCGAGTCGGGTGGGCTAGGGTTCCTCCCCCGCGCCCGCCTGATCTACTTGCCGGCGGGGGGAGGACCTCCGGGAAGAAGGGCAGTGCCCTCCAGGCGACGGGGGGAGGGGGGGTTGGGAGCAGAGTCGGGGGGTCGGGCGGACCCTTCGGTCCAGGCGTACGTGGCAGCGCCCCCCAGGTGGTGAGGGGGGAGCACAGGGGGGCCCTAGACCGGCGGCGAGCAGCCCTAGACCGACGGCGAGCGGCGGTGCCCCCCCAGGCGGAAGGGGGCGACAGCAAAAAAAAGAGGGGGTCGAGCGGACCCCCCGGTTCGGCGTCGAGCGGCGGCGCCCCCCCCAGGCGATGGAGGGATGGAAACGACGGTAGGGGGTCGGTTCTATTGATGGAAGGGGATCGAATCCTGCAGGGTGGCACCATCGCCCCTAACTTCAAATTCGGAGCAGGTTCTGAATCTCAGGGGAGCCAGGCGGAGGGAGGAGGATGGACAACGGTTACGCGCTATCGTGTGACAAAGACCGGGAAAAAGATAGAAGGTGGACAGGGTCATGTTAGGGATTGCTATCCTGCGGATAGTCGACGGAGCGTGTCAGGGGCGCAGTTAAAGGCCCGTGGTCCTGTGGTGTCTTCAGGAAGATCGGTGGGCTGGCGGCCAAAGGCGACCGCGACGGACAAGGAGAAGAGTAAGGTGGTAGATCTTGGTGTTCAGGGATCTGGGTCCCCACGCCCGGAGGTTGCCCCCAGGCCACATGGGGTGACTACTCGACCTGCTGGACGGTCCTGGGCAGAGATCTGCAAGCCTGTGGGGCCAAAAAGTCCCACATCGATGGAGTACGTGCCGCCGATCAAGGCAGGAAGGGCTTTTCGGGCCTCGTTCCCTGCGGAGGAGATAGATAAGGTGACAGCATACTAGGAGAATACCCTCGTTCTGTATATCCTAGGCAACAAGTCTTTCTACGGACAGATCCGGGATTATGCAGCGCGGGTCTGACAGCCTAAGGGGAGTATAGAGTTCTTTGCCCGCGAGAACGGCTTCTATTATGTGAAGTTCGGACTTGCGGAGGTTGTCGCTAGGATCCTCCAAGGCGGCCCCTGGACGTTCGGCGGCAGGCTTATCATTCTAAAGGAGTGGACCCTGGAGCTTCGATTTGAGTGGAAAGTTCTGAATGCCATCCCTGTATGGATTCGCTTCCCTGAGTTCCCTGTCCGATTTTGGAGTATTCTTTTGCTGATGCGGCTGGCGAGCTTGGTGGGCACCCCGATCAAGGCAGACGAAGCTACTACCTTTGGTCGAGGTTGATGTACGCCAGGATTTTTGTGGAGATTTGAGCTGGGGGAAGCTACCGGAGTTGGTGGAGTATGAGATCCCTTCTGGAGAGGTGCTTACCCAGAAGGTGGAATATGAATGGGTTCCACCTACCTGTTTACGTTGTTTCTATTTCGGGCATCTGGCCAGTGCTTGTTCGGCAGTTGGACCTCAGGTGGAGCCTACTAATCCCCTGAGTGAGGCCCCAGACTCTTCCTGTGACATGGATTTCAGAGATGACAGTGGACAGGAGGTCTTGGTGGAGGGAGGTTACTCATCCAGTGAGTGATGGTGGGATGAGCCTTATTGTCTCTACTCAGCTTGCTCCCACGTGTGGGGCTTTGACCACCTGCCCGGGTCAAAGTAGTATAGTTACTAGAGACATGGTGGCATCGGGAATTGAGGCGCGAGGTGGTGGCGGCTCGGCTGAGGGGCAGGTTTACTGTAGGAAAAGATGTGATGTCGGGTCGTTGAGGGATGGCCCCTCCAGGGGGGCATCCTACTGATAGAGAGGAGGCGGTGTGTGTTGATAATTTAGCGACGGATGTGGCACATTTCCCAGGTGTCGATGTGGGTGTTTTCTTCGGGGACCCATCCTCTCATTAATTAATGGCTATTATCGCCTGAAATGTGAGGGAGGCGTGTTCGCTAAGGAGGTGGAGAGAGATTTGTGGGGTGCTTTACAGAGAGAAATATGACATTTCTGTTCTATTAGAATCTAAGATCAAAGGTGAAAAGACTCTTGCTCGGCAGACCCCATCTCATTGGGCCCAACTACACAACCTGGCTCTATGTGATATGGCCAGGATTTGGGTTCGTTGGAACTCGAAGAGCTGGGATGGTGACCTTATCTTGATGACGGAGCAGCTGATTGCCATCTCCTTCTTCAACAAGGGTGGCTTTCGGTTCGTGCTGGGGGCAGTTTACGGCCACAATGACAGAAGGAGACGGGAGACCCTATGGAGCGACATCTTCCGTGTTGCCGCTGCTACTGATTCGTCGTGCCTTCTACTTCTTCTGATCGGGGACTTCAATGCCCTTCTGTACCAAGGGGAGAAGGTGGGTGGTCGCCCAGTTCCAGACTCTATCCTGTACGATTTTCAGAGATGCCTCCTCCATGCGGGGCTCCAAGGTTTGTCTCGCTCAGTCTTCATCTGGACTTGGCACAACAAAGCTACCCCTAACAGGGTTGTATGTCAGCTGGATCGAGCTCTGGGCAATGGAGAATGGTTCCGGCACTTCCCAAACTCTTTGGCGGAGGGTCTGACCGCTGGGACGAGCGACCATTCCCCCATCAGGGTTAGCTTCACTTCTCGGTCTCCTGGAAAGTCCCGCCCTTTCAGGTATAATAATAGTTGGTATCTTTCGAAGGGTTACCGGAAGGCTGTCTCAGAGGGGCTTACTAACTGTCATGAGGGGACGGCCCAGTTCTGCTTGGCTCGTCGTCTCAAGGCCACGAAGAAGGCTCTTCGGAGTTGGGTGAAGGGGTTGTCCAAGTCTACCTTAGAAGATAAGAAGGTAGACTTGTTGGCCATCTAGCAGGACATGCAAGCTGATATGCTTAATGGGGACCTGGCGGCTAGAGAGAAGGAGCTGATCGAAGAAGTCAACATCCTGAGGCTACAGAAGGAGATCAGCACGGATCAGCGTGCTAAATGTTCTTTGCTCAAGGATGGCGATCGATGTTCCAAGTTCTTTTATGATGTTATCCGTACAAGACAGCATAGGAATCACATCTTTCAGCTTCTTGATGCGGATGGCATTCAGGTGGGGACGCCGGCTAAGATCTAGGGCAAGGCTGTCAAGTACTATTCTGAGTTATATTTTCAGACTGATTACCTGTCTGTGTTCCCAGAGGTTGTTACGAAGAGATTGGTGACTCAGTATGGGAATAGCATTCTTATTGCTCTCGTTACTTTGGAGGAAGTAGAATCTATTGTCAAGATGGCGGATCCCAACAAGGCTCCTGGACCGGATAGTTTTAGCAGTAGATTCTTCAAACGCCACTGGAACATTCTGAAGCATCAGGTCTTGGAGGTGGTACAGGAATTCTTCATCAATGGAAAGCTTCTGAAAGAGCTAAATCATACTTTCCTGACCTTGGTGCCAAAGAAAGAGGGAGCGACAGCACTGACAAATTTTAGACCTATTGCGTGTTGTAATTATCTCTATAAGATAATTACGCACCTTATGTGCCGACGGATGGAGGGGATCATGCAGGACTTTGTATCTCTGAATCAGGCTGCGTTCATCAAGGGGAGGTCGATCGCTGAGCACAGCCTCCTGGCTCATGAGATGGTAAGGGGCTTTAGCAAACCCAGAGGGGAGAAGACATGTGTAAAACTGGACCTGAGGAAGGCGTATGACATGGTTAATCGAGACTTCCTCTGTCATCTGATGACCGCTATAGGATTCACGGAACACTGGGTTACTTTGATCCGGGAGTACATCACATCTCCCACTTTCTCTGTCCTCATCCAGGGCGTTCCTTATAGGTACTTCCAGAGCAATTGTGGGCTTAGGCAAGGTGACCCCCTGTCCCCTTACCTGTTAACGCTTGTTATGGAATACTTAACATGCCTGATAGACCTGGCAGTGCACCGTGGGAGGCTGGTCCCTTTGTTTCGGAGGGTGGATTCCCCAGTTACCTACCTTATATATGCAGATGATCTCTTGGTGTTCATCCAGCCATCGACGGAGGGTTTGCAGACACTTACGGCGATTATGGAAGAATTGATTTCTCTCTCGGGCCTCCAGATGAATAGGGATAAGAGTTTGGTTTACTTCAGCTTCCTATGTCCCCAGAAGGAGGAACGGGCCGCTGTGCTGGGTATCGCAAAGAGTGATCTTCCGGTACGATACTTAGAGGTGTCTCTCACAGTCAAGTATGCACGGGATCAGGCCTGCCATAGTCTGGTGGAGTATGTCCAGGGGAGAGTGGAAGGTTGGCAAACCGCTGGTTTGTCATTTGGCGGACGCATCGAGCTGGTCAGATCGGTAATTTCGGCTGTGGCCCATTTTTGGCTACAGTCCATCATCCTCCCAGTTGTTACTATTCAGAAAGTGGAGCGACTATGTGCAGATTTTATTTGGAGGGGGGATATGCATGCGATCTCTTAAGAGCAGCTCTGTCGACCCAGGAAGGAGGGAAGAGTGGGGCTCAGGCCGTTGCTGAAGATTAGGGAGGCCTCTGCGCTTAAGCTGGCTTAGAGATTCATCAATAGGGGGTCTCTCTGGGCGGACTAGATACACAGCAAATACGTGAAGCAGGGCAACTTTTGGACGTGTGCTACTGACAACAATCACTCAGTCACGTTCAAGACTGTCCTGCGACACAAAGGGGTGCTCAAATCTGCAATCCGAAAGGTCATGAAGGATGGGTCTGGAACAGACCTATGGCGGGATCCTTGGATGTATCGGCGTTCGCTTTAGGACATCAGGGGAGCCCTGACACATCAGGAGGACAGGCGTAGTCTGACGTGTAGTCGCATCATTCGCGATAGGGAGTGGAGGTAAGAGTCGTATCGGTTTACTGAGGAGCTGGGTGGGATCATTAGTACTATTGTCGTTGATCCAGCTTTGCCAGCTGATCGGTAGATTTGGGAGCCGTCAGAAGCAACTCTGGAAACTGGGGAGTTCCAATTCCGGAGCTGCTACAACCTCATTCGGTGCACCTTTCCTCAGAGTCTTGACTACGAGTTCGTTTGGTACAAGGGTCTGGCCAGGAAGATGCAGCTCTGTGTCTATAAGCTTCTAATGGGCCGCCTTTTGACTAGGGATCGTCTGAGTTATCTTAGAGTGTCGGTTCTGGAACCTAAGTGTGTGCTATGTCACGTCCCACTCCCATAGGAGCGATCGTCATCGCTAAGGCGTGATGTCGCACGAGCCTAGATTGCTCTCGTGCAAGGTAGTTTCATAACGGCCGATTACATCGGCGGCGACGGGGTCGTCGCACAGAAGTCCCAAGCAGAAACATTGAACATTGCAGCAAAAATTTAGAACAAACACACATGAACACAAGTCATTCAAAGAAGCTCTTTATTGATATTGAATACAAGATTACATTTGTGGGCGTAAGGCCAAATCACAAGTCTCTCGTGCTCACTTTTCTCTCATTTTACAATTCACTATGTTCTCTCTCATCTCTCGATACAATACTTGAGTCCAGCGGAAGCTTCGGAAGGCGATGTCCATAATAAGTCTTTGTCTTTATGCGACCGTACGCTTCGAATCGCCAAGGGACTCCGTGCCTCGACGCATCCAAGCGAGCTCCGCGCCATGAGCTTCTACCTGTGCCTGTACATAAAACACTGTGTGGGTGTCAGTACTCAACTGTACTAGTGGAGTGAGCTCCTCGCCCACCCATACAAAACTGACACGTTCATTTACTTTGTGCAGCTTACAAGTCCCTTTACGATTGTCTTTCTAGTCTTGCCTTAGGCTCAGTTTTAAGACTTGACGTCTAACCAACTCGTTATGCGACGACATAGTCGTGCTATCGTATTAACGTAGGCAGTACCTCGTCGCTTATGCACTTGACCGAACTACAACTTGGGACGGCAGGGTCGTGCCATACTCTATTCGTAACCTAAATATATTCGAGACGGTACTTCGCCGAGAAGCAACTTATGCGAACTCGGCCGTCCCAAGACCTTTACTCAAACCCAAGTGCCTCTAGACCAATTCTCGTCTTAGCAACGTCGAGGGGGACGATTCGTGCAGGTCGGGCCTCTAGACTTTGCCTAGACTTGTCCGTGCTTCAAGATGAGGTCGTGTCTAACGACTCCCTGACTTAGACAAGTTTTACCTTACGGTCCTTTTCGACTTAAAGTGATGGCACTCGACTTAAATTATGCATACTTAGGCCAACAATACCGATACGTAAAAGCCAATACACGAATGCCAATATTGATATGCGAAAGCCAGTACTTGATACGCGAAAGCCTTATTTTGTGCCGAAGCACGTATCTTGCTAACTTGATGCACGTCGTGCTAGACTGTCTCATGATTCGACCGACGTCGTGCTAGTACTCAACGCTATCCAAAGACAAACATGCGGATTGTCGCTCTTGCCTACACATCTATATGAGTGGTCACTAGCAATATCACGCTATCTTGGACTGGCTCATGGGATATCGGCTCATCCCTATACGGGTAGCTAGCCCGGAGGCGTCGAAGTCTCCCATACGGTTATCCAGCATTCTACCTTGAGCTGCAACGTGCTTTCCCCGGGATGACATGATCCCGGTGCTCCGACGATCATTCGAGAAGACTACACATTGTCGATAAGTTGTCCAATGACCATGCAAGTCTCAACTCGATCTATCCAGTCCTTCCTTAACATGACCATGTTTTCCCTCTTTCTATTGAGACTCCCAAGCCGCGGGACCGATCTCGTGTGTTTCCTTTCAAGACACAGCGAGACTCCCAAGCCGCGGGACCGATCTCGTGTGCGGAACTTATCAAGACTTAGCGAGACTCCCAAGTAGCGGGACCGATTTCGGCGACAACCAACCGCGAGGACTTCCTTTGACCATGGCATGCTTTTCGCTAAATCCACTGTAGCTCGTGCCTTAGACAGACCTGGTTCTATAGGCGATGCTAACGCTCAAGTCATATACTTTATACGATGAGCCTTGTTCTCAAGAGACTACGCGACTTGACAACCGCAGATAGAGCAGGACAGTACTAGAATTGGCTTCGATAGCGCAGCACAACTCTTGTCTACTTATTCGGGCAACGAGTCGACGAGCAAAGGCTAAGTCAAGCTACGCATCGAGGTAATGTGCTATGCACGGGGTCGACTTGAATAATCAAGTTCGTGCCCAGACTTAAGCCAACAGCCGTACACGACGACATAACTTGCGGGACGTGCGAAGGCTATGCCAAGCCTTGCGGGACAGGACCGTGCATTCTTTATTAAGCATTCATGCGGGCGACGCCTATGACTTAGGCTGATTCGAGTGTTGGGGCAAAACGACGGGACCGTGGATGCTTTATCAAGCATTCACGCAGGCGACGCCTATGACTTAGGCCATTTCAAGTGTCAGAACAACTTAGCAACTTAAGCCAACTTCCTTCTCCCAAGCCACGGGATCGAAGGATCGAGTGTCATTTGAAAGCACGCTGAGCCGACTTCTATGAAGACTGTGGAAGAATTTTCCATGTTCTAAGACATTCCAACGGGTCGGGATTATTTCCTTAACTATATGGATGCGTCTCTTTTATTAACAAGCCTAACTTGTGCAAGTTAAAAACATGCAAGTTATTAAGTGAAGGCTAAGATGAGGCAAGTTCACCGAAACTACCCCACTTGAGCGAGGAGTCGCCTCGACCGAGCGAGCCTTCAAGTAGCCGTTGCAAGGCTAAGTTCGACCGCCGTCGGCGTATCGATTCCTCCGATTGACTTTGCGGGACGGGGCACTACATCATACACCACTCGAACAAGTCTCGTCCTCAAAACTTTTCTGAAGGCAAGCCATCCTACCATTTCTATGGCCAAGACTTAATCGTGCCAACGCGTTACTTCAATTTTGAGCCACGCTCGTACGACTATCAATCCTTTCCTTTAACACGATTTCAAATCGTCGATACTTCCCATTTCTCAAGTCGCACTTGCATTCAACGTATCATTTGGCTAGATCATGCATGCATTCCAGGCGTCCCCAAAATACATGCATTCGGCCAAGCCATATGATAGAGAATTTGTCATTCTCACTCGAGTTGCATCGTGCACATACTCAAGCGTCCTTCAAATATATGCATGTCAGCCGAATCTCGTGACGGGTATTCCTATATTCGTGATTCACACTTTTCATCCATGCCAATCCTCAAGATCAATATTTTCGATTGCTAACTCTTGTAACGGGGGCGTCTCGCCTAACCGCTAGGCCATTTCTCAGGCTAAGTCAATGTCAGGATTTGAATCATAGTTCCCCAACAATAATACCAATACTGACCCTAATCCTAGGGTCAAACCAAAGTCGATAGTACGGGATTTTCTACCAAAGTTCGTGTCACTCATATTTCTAACCATCGAGCATGGTCACCTAGTTTGCATCGACGCATTCGTTGCGCGTATTCAAACCCATTCAAATCACCAATTCTACCCAATTCGTGCATTCGATCACGAGGTCGTCTAGATTTGACAATATGTTGTGCCCCAATCTCACGCGAGTCCTATTATCCATGGTGGTTCATGAATCACCATGTAACGCTCCCGCAGAATAATGATTCTCATCGGGGAGTAACTCTTGCTTGTGTCTAGACTAATTTATTCTCGATACGCGGATTGGACCTACGCAATCCTCAAATTTGACCGTCACGCATGCTAAGTCATTTTCGAGTCCACCTTCGCGTCAAACCACAAGTCGAAGCAACCAGATTGCCACGCCGTGCAAGTTCGATCACCCCCGCTGTATGAATCACCATACCAGTGCTCACGGGGAATGATCGCCCTAATCGACATGACGCATGTGCGAGACTGGAATTGTGCTCGCATAAGACAAGAATGTCGAAGTTGTGGTTATCGACGAAGCAAATCCAAACATTTTATTTTTATTCAAGTCAAGATCTGTATTCGATAGTCTGATTGTCATTTCTTCAACTAGAAAATCCTCGAGCCAAGTTTATCTTTTTCTCGACATATTTCAATATCCCGAGTATAGCATCCATCGAAACAATGACATTTGCACGATCGTCATTCGTCGAGTCAGAGTACCCCCGAGTTATCGCATATCGATCTTTGATACGCCTCAATACCATCAACGATATGCGTAACCTGACGATCTTCCTTTGCAACCAATTTTGAGTCGTGCGACTTATGCTATTGTCCGAACTGGATATTTTATAATTCCATTCGATCGAATCCGAAATCACAAGTACGATCCTCTAAGCTTTCCTTGATCAAGACATTCACTTTTATTCTTCGCTTGAATGATTTTCAAGAAAATCCATACACCACTCGAATTCGAGCCATCCGATCTAGTCCTCAATCATGTTCGCTCGTTCGCTAAGATATTTTTCTGATTCGTTCGATGAATCTCTAGCGTAATCGCTCACGTCATATCGACGCACTAAGTCGTTCGTACTATTCCCTCAAAATCCAAGCCCAGTCTTTCGCGTACGCCTAAGCGTTAGTCCGATAGCATTTCTATCGATAAACACTCTAAGTGTATCCTCGTTCCCGACCGAACGATACTTGATATTGCTCGCGACTCGATTGCACCAAAAGGTCGAGGTGCGCGACACACGGCACAACTTAGCCAAAAGGCCGTGTGCATAGCTATCCCGTGCGGACTATATTCCGAGTTTGCACGCTCAATTTCTAGGGTCATCGTAGGACTAGTTAGGAACACACGCGACATATTAACTTAGCATGTGTTTTCTATCAAGACAAGTTTGACACCATTCGGCACAAAGGCCAACCGATGCATCCAGCGATAGCCTATCGATGCGTTCGGTTGAACGCTTGTACGAGCTTTTAAAAATATTTAGACTTATTGTATGGACATGCCGAGGGACATTCGAGAGAGAGCGCACACTTCTTTTTCGACGACGAGCTTTCAAAACTGAGAAATTCGACGTGAAGTCCAAGGACATAAAGCCGTGCTCTGATACCATTATGTCACGCTCCACTCCCGTAGGAACGATCGTACTCGCTAAGGCGTGATGCCGTACGAGCCTAGATTGCTCTCGTGCAAGGCAGTTTCATAACGGCCGATTACATCGGCAGCGACGGGGTCGTCGCACAGAAGTCCCAAGCAGAAACAATAAACATTGCAGCAAAAATTTAGAACAAACACACATGAACACAAGTCATTCAAAGAAGCTCTTTATTGATATTGAATACAAGATTACATTTGTGGGCGCAAGGCCAAATTATAAGTCTTCCGTGCTCACTTTTCTTTCATTTTACAATTCACTCTCCTCCCTCTCATCTCTCGATACAATACTTGAGTCCAGCGGAAGCTTCGGAAGGCGATATCCATAATAAGTCTTTGTCTCTATGTGGCCGTACACTTCGAATCGCCAAGGGACTCCGTGCCTCGACGCATCCAAGCGAGCTCCGGGCCACGAGCTTCTACCTGTGCCTGCACATGAAACACTGTGTGGGTGTCAGTACTCAACTGTACTGGTGGAGTGAGCTCCTCGTCCACCCATACAAAACCGACACGTTCATTTACTTTGTGCAGCTTATAAGTCCCTTTACGATTGTCTTTCTAGTCTTGCCTTAGGATCAGTTTTAAGACTTGACGTCTAACCAACACGTTATGCTATGACATAGTCGTGCTATCGTATTAACATAGACAGTGCCTCGTCGCTTATGCACTTGACCGAACTACAACTCGGGATGGCAGGGTCGTGCCATACTCTATTCGTAACTTAAACATATTCGGGACGGTACTTCGTCGAGAAGCAACTTATGCAAACTCGGCCGTGCCAAGACCTTTACTCAAACCCAAGTGCCTCTAGACCAATTCTCGTCTTAGCGACGTCGAGGGGGACGACTCGTGCAGGTCGTGCCTCTAGACTTTGCCTAGACTTGTCCATGCTTCAAGATAAGGTCGTGCCTAACGACTCCCTGACTTAGACAAGTTTCACCTTACGGTCCTTTTCGACTTAAAGTGATGGTACTCGACGCTATCTAAAGGAAAACATGCAGATTTCCGCTCTTGCCGACACATGTACATGAGTGGTCACTAGAAATGTCAAGCTATCTTGGACTGGCTCATGGGATATCGGCTCGTCCCTACACGGATAGCTAGCCCGGAGGCACCGAAGTCTCCCATACGGTTATCCAGCATCCTACCTTGAGCCGCAACGTGCTTTCCCCGGGACGACATGATCTCGGTGCCCCAGCGATCATTCGAGAAGACTACACCTTGTCGACAAGTTGTTCAATAACCTTGCAAGTCTCGACTCGATCTATCCTAGTCCTTCCTTAACATGACCATGTTTTTCCTCTTTCTATTGAGACTCCCAAGCCGCGGGACCGATCTCGTGTGTTTTCTTTCAAGACATAGCAAGACTCCCAAGCCGCGGGACAGATCTCGTGTGCGAACTTATCAAGACTTAGCGAGACTCCCAAGTAGCGGGATCGATCTCGACGACAACCAGCCGCGGGGACTTTCTTTGACCGTGGCATGCTTTTCGCTAAATCCACTGTAGATCGTGCCTTAGACAGACCTGGTTCTATAGACGATGCTAACGCTCAAGTCATATACTTTATACGACGAGCCTTGTTCTCAAGGGACTATACAACTTGACAACCGCAGATAGAGCATGACAGTGCTAGAATTGGCTTCGATAGCCCAGCACAACTCTTGTCTACTTATTCGGACAATGAGTCGACGAGCAAAGGCTACACCGAACTACGCATCGAAGGAACAGTGATATGCACGGGGTCGACTTGAACAACCAAGTTCGTGCCTAAACTTAAGCCAACAGCCGTACAAGACGACTTAACTTGCAGGACATACGAAGGCTATGCCAAGCCTTGCGTGACAGGACCGTGCATGCTTTATTAAGCACTCATGCGGGCGACGCCTATGACTTAGGCTGATTCGAGTGTTAGGGGCAAAATGACGGGACCATAGATGCTTTATCAAGCATTCACGCAGGCGACGCCTATGACTTAGGCTATTTCAAGTGTCGGGACAACTTAGCAACTTAAGCCAACTTTCTTATCCCAAGCAACTGGAATCGAAGGATCGTGTGTCATTTGAAAGCACGCTGAGCCGACTTCTATGAAGGCCGTGGGACCATTTTCCATGTTCTAAGACATTCCGACGGGTCGGGATTATTCCGTTAACTATGTGGATGCGTCTCTTTTATTAACAAGCCTAACTTGTGCAAGTTGAAAACATGTAAGTTATTAAGTGAAGGCTAAGATGAGGTAAGTTCACCGAAACTACTCCACCTGAGCGAGGAGTCGCCTCGACCGAGCGAGCCTTCAAGTAGCCGCGTTGCAAGGCTAAGTTCGAACGCCGTCGGCGTTTCGATTCCTTCGATTGACTTTGCGGGACGGGGCACTACATGCTATGCTGTATGGAGCAGGAATCTATTAAGCATATTTTCTTCGAGTGCGCACTGGCATGGCAGATCTGCTCGGAGCAGAGTAGAGTGTTGGGAGTGTACGTCTCCGGGAAGGTTATTGGGGACATCATCACGGTGCTTCGGGATAACAGGGGTCTAGGGCAGGACTGGTTTCGACCGCCAGAGTTCGTCTGGCTGCTTCAGTCTGGCATGTATGGCGGGAACGAAATCGTCGAATATTTGAGGGCTGGTCACCCCTCCGATAGGCATTCTCCTAACATCAATATGATATAAATGCTATGGAAATTGTGAGTGGGAGTCCCACTTT
>JANAVB010021377.1:0-40581 GCA_029216955.1 Iris pallida
CTCCTAAGCGCATGCATTCCCTTAGACCCGAGCCCCTTCCAGCCGCATGGGCTGCTCACTCCTCGGCCGCATGAGATCATTCCTGGCCGCATGATTCTCTTATAGCCCTGTGTACTATAATTCATTATTCTCTTTAGCCCTGTGTACTAACACGTGCTCGCCGGCTAAACACCTCAAAGAATAATTTTACAAATAATGGAGGACAAAAGAAACCCACTCGTTGCCAGGGTTACGCCTGGTGGCCACCATCTGACTGAAAGACAGATAGATCCTCTGGAGTTGCTCCGATATCTGCCATACAAAACTAGCTGGGTCAGGCCCCAGAAAGAGCAAGTACCATAAAGGAGGCTTCACTTAGGAACTAAAACCAGCATATCACAATAGAGTATAAATAAATAATAATAAGAATTGATATAATAGAGATAACAACAGTAAACTGAGTACGAAGAAACCATTCAAGTAGCCAGGTCATAATCCCTAAACCAAACAAGGACCGGGGTTGCAGCCCTTCACCTGAATAGAAACCTGTCTCAATGCTATTGGTAAGTAAAACATGATTAGTCTTGGCATAGGGTAAAAATAAGACAATAAACGAGGAAGGATAAGGAACTGCTCCGGAAGGTTACAACTCTTAAACCAAACAAGGACCGGAGTTGTAACCCTTCGCCTGAACAGAACCTTGTCCCTAATCTTTATTGTTAAGGCGATCATAGGTACCATGTCATGTCATATTCTTGTAAACAGGACGAGCATGACACGAAATACAAATAGGACAACAACAAGGAGAAGACACAACTGCTCCGGGAGCCAGGTTACACTCTTAAACTAAACAAGGATAGGAGTTGTAACCCTTTGCTTGAACAGAACTGGCCCCTGATCATTATCGCCAAGGTATGCATAAATAGTCGTGGTATTAAGGTAAGGTAAAATATGGCGAACATGGCATGGGGTTGCGATAAGACAATAAACGAAGAGAGGACACAGAACTGCTCCGGGCCAGGTTACAACTCTTAAACCAAACAAGGACCGGAGTTGTAACCCTTCGCCTGAACAGAACTGGACCCCCGATCGTTATTGTAAAGGTAAGCATAAATAGTCATGTAACAATCTTGTACAGGATCGGGGCAAGACTAAGCCGGGCTAAATTACATCCATCAATCACCGCCAAGAAATAAGTACGGCTTGATACTTTTAACTAACTAGGGTTATCACAGGCCTAGTTAATAGCAAGATGCATTGAGATTATTCCAACAACCACAAGCCCTGCAGACCATCCAGTTATCCAGGTCGAATTTTCGTTTATAAAAAATGCAACACGACTGTGTGCTGGAAATGTGCCCTACTCGTCGGTAGGCTACAAGTCCACTGAATGCGCCCAGATAACGGGATTGCCTGTAGCTGGGAATCTCTTCATGTCTACTGAATTATTCTAGTTAATTAATCTTAGTCAGTTTCAGTAGGTGCCCCTGACCGTGGTATTCAGGGTCCCCGTCCTAGACATGATGCAAGACTGTACTGGTTTATTTGTACAAACACAATCGTCCACGGTATCCAGGTCAATCATCCTTGTCAAGTCGTATTATATCATGTTAGCCGTCGCAACAGCAATTCGAGATAATCATGTCAGGTATACTCCTCATACCATGCCATGTTCAATTATCATTTCCAAACATATTGAATAAATTCGTGATTATCAGGTTCATGACAAAAAGGCGTAAGGATATAAAATGGGCGTAAAAAAAAAAATATATATATTATATGTAAGGGTGTACGCCATAGGGACTCAAGTCTCTACGCGCGTATTACTACGCTAGACCGAGGGGCCTTCAAGCGTAAAGTGGCTTACGTTAGCAAGAGCAAGGTAAGATAGCTCTACGCGAGCAAGGGTACATGTGGGTGGGGTTTTACGCTAGCCGGGCTTTACGCTAGTAAGATTTACGCATGCCAACTCTCGATCAAAGCTTTACGCGAGGGACACTCGACAAACTTTACGCTCGTGAGAGCCGGCTCGAGCTAGGGATTTTATGCTAGCTCGATTTTACGCGAGCGGGAGAGTCCCGAGCGTAAAATCGATCAGATCAGCATAAAACTAGTACGCTTGGCACGCGATACGTGAGCGTAAAGGGGAACTACGCGAACACGTTAAAACGTGAGCGTAAAAGGCTGAACAATACGCTGGCACGTAATACGTGTGCGTAAAACTATATCTTCTCCATATGGCAAGGTCAACATACGTAAAGCTCAGAACTCAAGGAAACTCCATCTCGGCCAGGACTTGGTGAAATTCGGCCATCCCCAAAATCAAACTTGTGCCAAATCATGAGGCCTACTACATGAAACTCTTAATTTTCTAAAACAAGCTATTTTAG
Organism: Iris pallida; assembly: GCA_029216955.1. Taxonomy (NCBI): domain Eukaryota; kingdom Viridiplantae; phylum Streptophyta; class Magnoliopsida; order Asparagales; family Iridaceae; genus Iris; species Iris pallida. Next base: position 2,370 of record JANAVB010021377.1, read on the forward strand.
TAGATCAAAACTAAGAAGATCGAAAATACTAGAAACTCAGATCTACAAGGGAGGAGCCATGGAATTTGAAAACCTAAATACTAAAGAGGCTTAGAATCTTGTGGAGAAGAAAATAGAACAATAAAGTAGGAGTTCCTTCATGAAACAAGTTACACTTGCCTACGGTGGGAGTTCGGTGGGGAAGAAGAAGAGGAAGAGTAGTGATGAGAAATTGAATGAAGAGAGAGAAAGGTGGTTGAGTTTAATAAATGGAGATGGTGGTGGTAGGTAGGGGTTCTCCACTTGGTTCATGATGAACCAACTAAGCAACCCAAGCCTAGCCGAACCAAGAAATGAAAATACCAATAAACCAAGCAGGGAGACATGCAATACGAGTCAAAATACGTACACGTGTACCAAGATACGTAATACGAACCACAGGCATTACAACTCTACCTACCTTAAAAGAATTCCGTCATCGGAATTTAATCAAGAGGCTAGAGATACAAGGATAAGCTATATTATTCATAGGCAAGCTATACTAGTCAAGCAATCAGGCAATCATCATGCAAGCAAGGAATCGAAGCCATGAGGCATAAGGAAGACATTATACCTCACGAGTCAATAGGTCGGGATATCGCGATCGGACATCATCCTCACGCTCCCACGTTGACTCACCCAAAAAGTGATGACCCCAAGCAACACGGACTAACTTGATAGTCTTGTTCTTGAGTATCTTCTTTCTTCTTCGGTCAATATGGATACGGGCCTCTCCTCATACGAAAGGTTGGTACCAACAACCAATTCCGAATGATCTAGGATGTGGCTCGGTCTGGAATATACCGTCGCAATTGGGATACATGGAACACGTCATGCACCTCTCTTAGCGACGGTAGAAGAGCAAGACGATAGGACACATCACCTACCCGTTCCAGAATATCGAACAGCCCTATATACCTAGGACTAAGCTTTCCCCGTACGCCGAAATGAATGACTCCAGGGTTAGGCGAAATCCTCAGGAATACATGGTCACCGTCCGAGAATTCAAGGGACACCGATGAGAATCAGCCCAATGACGCTGGCGATCTTGAGCAACGCGAAGATGATCCCGGACTCTCCTGACCACTTCGATAGTCTGGGCAATAAGTTCCGGACCGAGCATCTGTCTCTCACCAACATCATCCCATGCTAGCGGAGACCTGCACTTCCTACCATATAGGGCCTCGAACGGTGCCATTTGGATACTGGCCTGGAAGCTGTTATTGTATGAGAACTACACCAGGTGCAGGTGATCTTCCCATGAACCACCGAAGTCGAGTGTACAAGATCTCAACATATCTTCGAGAGTCTGGATCGTGCGTTCTGATTGGCCATCTGTCTATGGGTGATATGCTGAGCTAAACTGGAGGCGAGTTCCCAAACTCTCTTGCAGGCTATGCCAAAAGTACAACGTAAATCTGGAATCTCTGTCCGAGGTGATACTGACTGGAACACCATGAAGCCTGACGATATGCCGGAGATACATCTCTGCTAGCTGAGCCGTCGACTGACCAACTCTGAACGGAAGAAAATGAGCCACCTTCGTGAGCCGGTCAACTATAACCCAGATAGCATCTCTACCAGCTGGGGATCTAGGTAATCCAGTCACGAAATCTATGGTTATATGCTCCCACTTTCATTCTGGAATCGACAAAGGCTAAAGAAGTCCAGCTGGCCTCTGATGTTCAGCTTTAACTTGTTGGCAAACCAAACACCGAGAGACAAACCGGGCTATCTTCCCTTCCATACCATTCCACCAAAAGTTCTGTCGGACGTCACGGTACATCTTCGTACCACCAGGATGAATGGAATACTGCGAACTGTGAGCTTCTGCCACGATCTCCTGTCTGATATCTCCGCTGGGTACAAAAAAATGCTTACCATGTCGAAGTGTACTATCATTATGGATACATAACTCTGGTCTTCGTCCTGCCTCACACTCTGCTCTGAGTCGCTGAAGCTTGGAATCTGCTGACTGAGCCATCCGGATCCTCTCGACTATAGTGGACTGGACTTACATGCTGGCTATCAATGCTACATTGGTAGGAAGGACAACTTCTATGCCCATCCTCTGAAGATCTGCTAACAACTCTGGCTGCGCTGTTAGAAGATAAACTCTGGCTCTCCTGCTCAATACATCTGCTACGACATTGGCCTTCCCTGGGTGATACTACAGGTTGACATCATAATCCACAAAAAGCTCCAGCCATCTCCTCTGACGCATGTTAAGATCCTTCTGGGTGAACACATACTTCAGGCTCTTGTGGTCGATCAAAATCTCCACCCTATCTCCGTATAGGTAGTGCCTCCACAACTTAAGTACAACACACTACTGCTGCCAGCTCCAAGTCATGGGTTGGGTAATTCCTCTTATGATCACGAAGTTGACGTGACGCATAGCTATCACCTTCCCATGCTGTATTAGAACACATCCTAAACCTCTGCCCGAAGCATCGCAATACACTGAGAATCCCCCGGTTCCATCTGGAAGCGTGAGAATGGGTGCCGTCATCAAGCTTTGCTTCAACTTCTCAAAAGAATCCTGGCACTCTGCTGTCCAAGCAAACTGCACATCCTTGCGGGTCAACTGGGTTAGTGACGCTAAAATTCGAGCAAAGTCTGAAACAAATTGTCGGTAGTAACCGGCCAATCCAAGAAATCTACGAACTTCTGCAACTGTGCTAGGTACTGGCCATGATTCTATGGCCACGAACTTCTGGAGATCCACTTCAACTCCTCCTCAGGTGATGATATGACCCAAGTACGAAATACGATCGAGCCAGAACTCGTATTTACTGAACTTGGCATACAGTTGGTGTTCTCTGAGAATCTGGAGAACAACTCTGAGATGATGTTCATGCTCCGCTTCATTCTTACTGTAGACCAGAATATCGTCTAGAAACACAATCATAAACTGATCCAAAAAGGCATAAATACGATTCATGAGGTCCATGAATACAGCCGGCGTATTGGTTGCTCCAAATGGCATCACAAGGAACTCCCAATGCCCATACCTAGATCTGAAAGCTGTCTTCGAGATGTCCTGCTCTCTGACTCTGATCTGGTGGTACCCTGACCGCAAATCTATCTTCGAGAATACTGTTGCCCCTTGAGTTGATCAAACAAATCATCTATCCTCGGAAGAGGGTATCTGTTCTTGATTGTCACTGAGTTTAAGGTATGATAATCAACACATAATCTTGACGTACCATCCATCTTTTTCACAAGAAGCATCGGGGCTCCCCAAGGCGATCCGCTTGCACGAATGAATCCCTTGGTTCTAAGTTCTTCAATCATCTTGTACAATATCTCTAATTTTGACGGCTCCATCCTGTAGACTCTCTCTGACACAAGTGCGGTCCCGGGGATCAAGTCTATGGTGAACTCGATCTCTCGCTCTGGTGATATTCCTAAAAGCTCTTCTGGGAAAACATCTGAAAACTCTTCGACTATCCGGGTAACTGCACTACTGCTACTACTGCTACTCCATCCGCAACACTGGAGGAGAAGGTTCAACTTCGCCTCGGGAGAAGGAAAACTCTGGCTCGCCTAGAATGCTAAAAATAACCCTGCCAATATGGCAGTCTATCCTAGCATACTGGTCTCTCAACCAATCCATCCCTAATACCACATCATAGTCGACCATCGGGAATTCTATCAATCTAGCGGGAATTCTCTACCGCTAACTACGATCCGACACGAGGAAAATCTATCTACTTCCACAAGTCCGTTACCAGTAAGTATATTAAGCCTTACTGATAATGACTCGGGCTCCAATCCTATCCGTGTCGCGAATCGTACAGACATAAATGAATGCGATGCACCAGAGTCAAATAATACTGAAGCTAGAAAGGTGTTGACGAGAATAGTACCTGCCACTACCTCACCTGGTGCTATTCATTCTTCTCCCATGGTCAAGGCCAGCACTTGACCATGTCCTCTGGGTGTGGGTCCCCTCTGCTAAAAAAATTCCTCTGCCTACTCTGGATCAGGGCTTGGGCTTGGGCATACTGCTGCGATCTCTGCTGTTGGAATGCCTGGGCCTGCGTCGACAATGGCCTCGAAAATGGTACTGCTCTGCTGCTGCGACTGGTACCGGTCCTCTAACTGAAGGACTAGAGAAGGCCGAAGAAGATGACTCCCCTGTTCGGACAGTTCCCCACCCTGTGGTCCGGGGTACCACAAACCAAGCATAAACCCTGTGCTCTGCGACACTCTGATACCACATGCCCTGGCTTCCCACAGTGTGAACATCCCACTGCGGAAGATTGCTTCTGCTTCTGCTGCTGGGGTACGTCGGGGTTGAATGCTGAACCGACGTCACTGAGGTCGTCCGCCTCGGAGCTCCAATGGTCAAAGCTCTAGCCGCTGGGGCTGGTGCTGATGACTGATTCATCTGACGATGGGATCGCTTTCGACCCCGGTCCTGTCCACTATCCTCAGGGAGGTATACTCATGCCTCTAGGCTGCCCTCAGTACTGCATCAAAAGTCTGATGCTCAAACTGCCCTACTGCCAACAGAATATCTAGGTGGAGCCCCTGCTGGAACCGCTGGGCTCTATCGAAATCAGTTGCCACCAAGGTGGGAGCAAACCGACTAAGCCTGGAGAACTCGGCCGCATATCCATCGACCGTCCTACCTATCTGCTTCAAATTGGTGAACCTCGTCTGTAGATCGTACTGAGCTATAGTGTTAAAATACTTTGTTTGGAATCTTTTTCTGAATACTGCCCACGCAATGGGGGCCACTAATCCGACGGCCTGTGACGCCCACCAGCTGCGGCAAGATCCAATAACTGCAGGCACACCACGGCCACCTTCTCGTTCTCTGGAGTCCTGGCTGCTTCTAGAATCACCTCGGTGTCCTAATGCCATGTATCTGCAGCAATCGCATCTTTACTGCCGTCGAAGAAGGGAGGGTTCAGGCGCTTGAAGCTGTTGGCCGCACTATTACCCTGATGACCTCCTCTGGTCAAAGTATCTGCCACCGCCTGGTGCAAGACATCTCCGCGACGATCTTGGGAAGCTAATAGGGACCTGATCAGACCCACCAAAGTGCCATCATCAGGCTCCGTAGGTTGAACTGACCGAATTGGTGGTTCTCCCTCAGAAGGCATGACTTTGGAAGCCACTCCTGAATGCTGGGATTGATCTCCAGGTTGCTGCTGGTCCGCAGGAGGTGCTCCACCTTGTTGATCGGTAGGTCCAGGAATAATACCGCTGAAGAAGACGACATAGGGAACAATAAGGAAGGACCATGACAGATCAACGATACAAACATGTGAACAGGTCAAGATTTTCAGGAATCAAGAGGATACGAGCAGAAATCAAGGGAGAGTACAGATTGAGACATATTTGGTAAACCCTCACGTATATGATTTACAAGACCTGCATGGGCCACCACTTAAACCATGTCACGCCCCAGAACCAGAATACTGGAGAGCGGGGGCGTACATAGCCAGCCACGTATATTGAAGTGCAACCCACCTCGCTATACTGTCACGGCTGTCTAGATACATGAGGGTTTAACTACAAGCCAACAGTCTCTATGGTCATGAACAAGCCTAGTGTCTCAATCATAAGCAAGTAAGTAAGTGTTACAAGATGTAAGATCACCAAATATACAATAGTAAGGCGTCCCAAATATTACATATTCAGCTCATCATGAAGCTAGTCGTTACAAAATGTAGTAAGGGTTTAGTCATACATGTCAACCCTAGATCCGTCAATCATATTACAGCCGTAGGCAGACTGTAATAAGATCCAATACGAGCTAACACGTGCTCGTCGGCTAAACGCCTCAAAAGAATAATTTTATAAATAAGTGGGAGGACAAAAAGAAACCCACTCGTTGCCAGGATTACGCCTGGTGGCCACCATCTGGCTAGAAAACAGGTAGATCCTCTGGAGTTGCTCCGATATCTGGCCATACAAAACCAGCTGGGTCAGACCCCAGAAAGAGCAAGTGCCACAAAGGAGGCTTCACTTAGGAACTAAAACCAGCATATCACAATAGAGTATTAAAGATAAATAATAATAAAGAATTGATAATAATAGATATAACAACAGTAAACTGAGTACGAAGAAACCATTCAAGTAGCCAGGTCACAACCCCTAAACCAAGCAAGGACCGGGGTTGCAGCCCTTCACCTGAATAGAAACCCGTCTCAATGCTATTGGTAAGTAAAACATGATTAGTCTTGGCATAGGGTAAAATAAGACAATAAACGAAGAAAGGATAAGGAACTGCTCTGGAAGCCAGGTTACAACTCTTAAACCAAACAAGGACCGGAGTTGTAACCCTTCGTCTGAACAGAACCTTACCCCTAATCTTTATTTTTAAAGCGATCATAGGTAACCATGTCATGTCATATTCTTGTAAAACAGGACGAGCATGACACGGAATACAAATAGGACAACAACGAGGAGAAGACACAGAACTGCTCCGGGAGCCAGGTTACAACTCTTAAACCAAACAAGGACCGGAGTTGTAACCCTTCGCCTGAACAGAACTGGCCCCTGATCATTATTGTCAAGGTATGCATAAAGAGTCATGGTATTAAGGTAAGGTAAAATATGGCGAACGTGGCATGGGGTTGCGATAAGACAATAAACGAAGAGAGGACACAGAACTGCTCCGGGAGCCAGTTACAACTCTTAAACCAACAAGGACCGGAGTTGTAACCCTTCGCCTGAACAGAACTGGACCCCCGATCGTTATTGTAAAGGTACGCATAAATAGTCATGTAACAATCTTGTACAGGATCGGGGCAAGACTAAGTCGGGCTAAATTATATCCAATCAATCACGGCCAAGCAATAAGTACGGCTTGATACTTTTAACTAACTAGGGTTATCACAGGCCTAGTTACTAGCAAGATACAATGAGATTATTCCAACAGCCACAAGCCCTGCAGACCATCCGGTTATCCAGGTCGAATGTCCGTTTATGAAGAATGCAACACGAGACTGTGTTCTGGAAATGTGCCCTACTCGTCGGTAGGCTACAAGTCCACTGAATGCACCCAGATAACGGGATTGCCTGTAGCTGGGAATCTCTTCATGTCTACTGAATTATTCTAGTTAATTAACCTTAGTCAGTTTCAGTAGGTGCCCCTGACCGTTGTATTCAGGGGTCCCCGTCCTAGACATGATGCAAGACAGTACTGGTTTTTGTACAAACACAATCGTCCAAGGTATCCAGGTCAATCATTCTTGTCAAGTCGTGTCATGTCATGTTTGCCGTCGCAACAACAATTCGAGATAATCATGTCAGGTACTCGTCATACCATGCCATGTTCAATTATCATTTCCAAACATATTGAATAAATTCGTGATTATCAGGTTCATGACAAAAAGGCGTAAGGATATAAAATGGGCGTAAAATATATAATATATCTATTATTTTATATATATATTATATTATATATATATATATATATATATATAATATATATATATATATATTATGTAAGGATATAAAAAAAAATATATGTATATATGTAAGGGTGTACGCCATAGGGACTCAAGTCTCTACGCGCGTATTACTAAGCTAGACCGAGGGACCTTCAAGCGTAAAGTGGCTTACGTTAGCAAGAGCAAGGTAAGATAGCTCTACGCGAGCAAGGGTACATGTGGGTGGGGTTTTATGCTAGCCGGGCTTTACGCTCGTAAGATTTACGCATGCCAACTCTCGATCAAAGCTTTACGCGAGGGAAGCTTTACGCGAGGGACACTCGACAAACTTTACGCTCGTGAGAGCCGGCTCGAGCTAGGGATTTTACGCTAGCTCGATTTTACGCGAGCGGGAGAGTCCCGAGCGTAAAATCGATCAGCTCAGCGTAAAACGAGTACGCTTGTCACGCGATGCGTGAGCGTAAAGGGGAACTACGCGAACATGTTAAAACGTGAGCGTAAAAGGCTGAACAATACGCTGGCACGTAATACGTGTGCATAAAACTATATCTTCTCCATATGGCAAGGTCAACATGCGTAAAGCTCAGAACTCAAGAAAACTCCATCTCGGTCAGGACTTGGTGAAATCCGGCCATCCCAAAACCAAACTTGTGCCAAATCATGAGGCCTGCTACATGAAACTCTTAATTTTCTAAAACAAGCTATTTTAGTAGATCAAAACTAAGAAGATCGAAAATACTAGAAACTTAGATCTACAAGGGAGGAGCCATGGAATTTGAAAACACTAAATACTAAAGAGGCTTAGAATCTTGTGGAGAAGAAAATGGAACAATAAAATGGGAGTTCCATCATGAAGCAAGTTACACTTGCCTATGATGGGGGTTCGGTGGGGAAGAAGAAGAGGAAGAGTAGTGATGAGAAATTGAATAAAGAGAGAAAGGTGGTTGAGTTTAATAAATGGAGATGGTGGTGGTAGGTAGGGGTTCTCCACTTGGTTCATGATGAACCAACAATGCAAACCCAAGCCTAGCTGAACCAATCCCAAGGTGAACCAAAAAATGAAAATGCCAAATAAACCAAGCAGGAAGACATGCAATACGAGTCAAAATACGTACACGTGTACCAAGATACGTAATACGAACCACAGGCATTACAGAGCCGACGCCGAGCATATGGAGGACGACGATCAGACTGATCCTGCCCAGCCAGGAGGTGAGAGCGACCCTCCATGCGCTCCCCCGGACGAGGCGCGTATGGAGATTTGGACAGACGGCCTACGAAGTAAGTTAATTAGTTAATATATATTTCTCAAATGATTATATGTACATATATATTCATGAAATTTATTATTGTATAGATATCGGCCTCCTGCAGTACAGAGACAGCTGGGGTTATTTCTGAGGCAGAACTATGGTAGGCCTTGGATTAACTACTCAGATGCTCCCGCAGATAGGAAGGCCTTTTGGTTGGCCCACTTCAAGGTAAAAAATTTGTTTATTTTTAAATTTTAATAATCATTTGTGTATATTATATAACTTTTCTATTTTACTTCTTGTAGAGGACCTATTTCTATCCACCACACTGGGCGGCGAAGATCGAGGCCCAATTTTTTGCCGTCGCAGGCAAGCTCATCCGTGATGCAATCCACGACCAGAAGTCTCGTGATCGCTCCGGAAAGCCAATCCATGGTTGGATCACGCCAGAGTAGTGGACTGCGATGAAGGCTAGATTCGCCGAGGCCAGGTACCAGGAGCGGTCTGACAAGGTGTAACGTCCCAGTCCCAAAATATGTAGGAGTAGGAACGTAGACATGCCAGCCGTATAGTATATACTTAAGCTGTAAAATGCAGTAACCAAGGTACTAAATCTCATCCACAAAGAAATAATGATATAAAGGAAACTTTGAATTTGTCATGTATACAACCGTTGGGCGGAGACAAATCCACTACCAACAAGTAAGAAAAAATACATGAAAAATAAAATAAGTTTGGCGGACGAAGCGAAGACGATCAAGGCGCAATCATCCTCGAAGAAATAGTAACAATCGTGGCCACGACTAGAACACCTGCGAAAGATAAGAACACACACCTGGCGAGATAACCAGGTCCTCAGAGGGACATAATAAGATACAATAAACATGCCATAAATACTGAATATAAATATGCCACAATCAAAGAATGTGAAAAACATAATTAAGGTAACCTAACCGTACTAAGTGAACATGCAATTTGAGAAACAATCCTTCGATGCATGAGCCCTGGCTGTAAATGGGATCTGGTATGGTCCTCACTTGGGCACCAGTAACCACAGCGCATGACGTTCAAAACGAAAGTGGCAAACCTGAGAGGCTCAACATACCCGTATCTCCAGCGGAGCTTCCAGGTTACAAGGGAAGTACAATCGAAGCCCATACGTCAGGTATTGTCCTCCCTACCCGATGCTCTTATTTAAGTCGCATCCACGACCATATACCTCTACTAACTGCTAAGTCTTCTAACATGCCTCTGTCAACAGTTAGCCCTAACGCATGCACATGGGGGATCAGCCCACACGCAAGAACCTCTACATGCCACTCATCTCACACATCCACGTGGTACAACTGTGTCAAGATATATGCAATAAACTACTGTAGAAGCATAGAATTTCAGAACCCGAAAGTCTATGTGCCAGACTACATATGCCAAAGCTTGGACAAAGTGCTTCACAGCAAAAAGCAACAAAATATAGACATTGAAAGAGAACTTTTTTTATTTCACATAAAAGTCTATTACATGTCTAAAGAGGATCGTACAAAGGATAATTTCTACAAAGAAAGGATCCTAAGTCTACAGCCAGCAACCACCATGCGCCTCCAGTCAGGCGCAGCAACTACCATGCGCCTCCAGTCAGGCACAGCAAGCACCATGCGCCTCCAGTCAGGCACAGCAATCACCATGCGCCCTCAGCCAGGTGCGCTCCACCATATGCCCTCAGCAGGGCGCATCCTTTTCAGCAGCTCAGTTATGTGCATCCCCAGTTATGTGTATCCCTTCAGCAGCCCAGTTATGTACAGCTCTTCCAGCCAGGCTCACCTGATAAATGCTTCGACTAATGAAGCATTGAACCCTCTGGCTGAAACCAAGGAAGAGAAGAGCACCGCAAAATCTGTGGCCAGGGGAGGCTTCGAAAGAGCCTCCAAAGGCGAAGGAAGACCGTAATCGAAACCACGGCTAAAGGAGCAGCTTTCAACACAACCAGAGTGGACAACACCCACTTTGAAGGAAGAAAGAGCCTAGCACCGCCATTTCGATCTACGGCTCTTCCGGAATAACGGAAACGAGGCCCGAACATCCCTATCTTTGGATACAACAGGCACCTTCTGCCTGCCTCGGAAGCCCTCGATTCTGTCTTTTGGATGTAACAGTCACCTTCAAGTGCATCAACGAAGACACTGCGTCGCATCTTCACCCTCGGGAGCATCTCGTCAACAGAATGCATTCGAGCACACAAGTTCATGTCGAAAAGACGTGAGAGAACGAGAGGCCAACCCTCTCTCCATACACTATTTATAGGCCGGGCAAATCAAACCCATGCGCCAGTGGATGGCTCTCCAAATTTCGTGCAATGAATTTGCATTAAATGGATGAACCGGACGCTTCGAATTCAGCCAAGTCAAAACGGCTATTTAAAGCACTCAAAGAACGTAACAGTTGCACCATCAAAGACGTCTCAAGAAGCGGATGCGCCGGCCAGACCGTGCATCACACAGACGCGCCCTTCAGTACCAAGCGCATCACAGGGGATGCGCCCCATGCGTCTCCGTACACCTAGTGGAACGCCAACCGACGCGTCCACTCAGCTGTCCATCGAATGTCACAAACATTAAATGCTGAACTGACAGAGTTGGCAGCACGCCTTCCAAAGTCTGAGCAGTCGGCAGCTTTTTCAGAAGACGAAGCATCGCCAACGTCAGTATCATTATTACTCCTTTCCGACGGCTACTGCCACGTGGCCACCCAACCATCTCGCATGCGCCCCCGCGGCCATGCGCCTAAATCTGCATACGTCTCAAAAGCTGTGCGCCTCAGACTTTTTACTGATCCCTAAAGACAGAAGGAAAGTCACTGTTACAACTCTGCATGCGCCTCAAAAGCCATGCGCCCCAGACTTCTCCCTGATCCCAAAAGACAGGAGTAAAGTCACTACTGAAGCTCTGCATGCACCTCAAAAGCCATGCGCCCAGAATGGTTCGTGACTCCTAAAGGTTACGAGCCAAAGTCTCTCATGCGCCCAATCCTAGGCGCATCCTACCAGATCATTCCCCCCACCAAATCCGAGATCTCCGAGCCATGGGTCGACGACACGTGTCCTTTGACTCAACTCATCCAAGATCTCAGCAACAGAAAGATTCTTCTCCGCTACGTGCCGGTTCACAACAGCAACAAAAAAGTCAACCCCTCGATCAGGGCGTATCGTCCATGCGCCCCATCAGCAATCAACACGTGGCGTCCCGCGTACAGGCGCATCCTACATATGCGCATGAGCAGCCAGCCTGAAAACTATAAATAGAGGGATCATTTCCTTCTTCCAGACACATAGACGGATCAATCACGTGCATTCACATGAACAGACAGAGACTTCGCACCACCAGAGAGGCAGATACAGACACTCAACGTCTTCCTCCTCTCAGCAAGCTCCAGCACCCAGAGCAATCCAGACCTTCAGAGAACCGATAACCGTCGTCAGATCGTCAACGGAGTCAACGCATTACCACTCACTCCATTGGCACAAGGAACCCAGATTAAACAAAAGTGTACTCCTAGGACTACCTAAGTCCTATATTGTAATACTGTTCTGTTTGTATTGAAATTTACAATCAAAGAATTTTAATGGCAAACAAGCTGGCGACTCTGCTGGGGACCTCTTTTTCTCCACCGAGAAAGCTGTGTCACAGTCCGACGACGTGAAGGTGGGCTCCTCCCACAAGATGCTGGTCGTACGCCTCAATCAACAGCGTATGAGGAGTTCATCTCTGAAGGCAGTGCGAGTCCTTCGAAGCGGCTGCCAAAGCCGAAGAAGACCCGCCGAGTCTGGGTGTACAAGGTCGACGCCTCAGGCACCACCACGAAGGGGATGCGCCAATCCAGCCTTCCCTTCCTGCTGACGTCCTCAGCAACCAAGACGCGCCGGTGCAGCACATCTCTCAGGGAAACGTGCGGCTAACCACATTCCCCAGCCATCTCTCTCTCAGGCGAGGAAGATGCGTCGACGGAGAAGGGGCGCAGCCAACGCCCGCGCATCACCTCTGATGCGCCACAGAAGATCTCTGTCTTTGAAGACTCACTCGCTGTAGTGGCGAGGAGAATTTGGATTCTGAGTACTACGTGCCCCAGCGGCCTAGTACGAAGAAGTCCAAGGCAGCACGGGCCATGCGTCCAAACGTGCTATGCCCAGCAACAAGCCAGAAGCATGCGCTCACAATCATGCGCACTGCTGATGGTAAGTTGTACAAGGTCGACTCGAGTGCTGCGGCGCCGAGAACGAGCCGACCTTCAAAGCCCTTGTCTCATGGGCGCATCTACTGCGCACAACCAAGTCGACAAGGCAAATTCAGTGGTCTTGAACTCCCGCGCCTCCTCCGGTGGTGCATTTGAGGTCCGTTCAAGTCACTCCAAATGCTGTGGTTCCCCACTACTGATCGATGCCTGTTTGGTATTAGATCAGGGGGCGCAGCACTCACTTGACCACTCCAGCGATTGGCCTTGCCATGCGCTTGAAGGGGGTACGAAGGTGGCACTCTCCGCCAACGATCTGCACAACATGATTACTAACAAGCGTCGATCAGGAGAGTTAACTGACAAGCACGATGCGCCTCTCACGGGGCATACTTGTGCTGTGGTCACCATCAACTGCTGTTGCAAAGCGGCAGTCCCACCAAGGCAGTCGGTGTTCCAGTGGCTGCAATCATCGACACCCCTCCGACGTCACCTCGGAAAGAATGTATCAACAGAAGAGGAACCAATGGTTGCTTCATGCAACGTGATCTCCAATTCCTCGTCAGTTCGAAAGGCGACTGGCAGCCTCTCTTCCTCGTCCAAGAGCCAGCCGAGGAAAACCAAGACAACTGTCTCATCCTTCGGAGTGTTCGAAGGCACTCGAGCAAGGAAAAAGTTCTTGGAGGAAGCTGGGGGTAGTCAGACCCTTGTCGAGCCTCCCTCCAAAGATGAGTGCGTCCAAAGTGCACTTGGGGCAGATCCTCGAGGCGAAGTCAGCCTCCCAGAAGCCCCTGAAGACGAGGATATCCCCCAGAACATAGCTGGGGGTAGCCTAGCATCTGCGGACCCGAGTTCCGAAGACGAAGAGGCCCTTCAAGACGGAGCTGAGGGTAATCAGGCCCTTGCAGATGTGTCTGTGGTAAATGTTCTCCCGAACATAGCCGGGGGTAGCCCAGATGAAGCTTCAGGGGAGGCAACTCCCCTACAAGGGAGTGAGGCCGAGAGTAAGGCCTCAACTCACCCATCCACTCCCGGCCGCGTCATGACAGTGAACGTGACCGAGGCTGATGTCGAGTCTGATGCGCCGCCAACAGACCTTGTCCAGCGCATAGATACTCTCGAGGGAGGTCTCAAAACCCTCTCTGCCTCCATACAAATACTGACTCAGGCAGTGTTTGAGATACGGTCAGCTTTGACCAGGACGCCTTCTGCCGATCCCGATCCAGGGGCTAATGGAGAGTCGAGTGTACCCCTTCAATGGGTATCCTCGGACGCAGGTCGCCAAGAAGCACCTCGGACGTCAGAGCCCTCAAATGCTCAACATTCGGTGGTATCACCTTCCCCGACTCCCAGCTCCACGGAAGACGTGGTCGAGATGATCAGGGACCTGCACGAGCGCTTTGAGTCCAAGACGAGACAAGAGGAGCGCCAGAAAATGGGCATCCCCCAGCCTTATCCCCTCGAGTGGAACAAGGTAGTTTATCCTCCAAAGTATAAATCACAAACACTGACGCCTTACGATGGGAAGGACTCTCCTCGTCGCTACCTGACGTATTTTCAGTCTCAGACGGGACATCTTCCGAAGGAGGACGCGCTTCTTACCAGCATATTTGTTGGGGCACTGAAAGGAGTGGCATACGACTGGTACTACAGCCTCCCCAACAATTCAATATCTTCCTTCGACGACCTGACGCGCCTCTTTTTCGACCGTTTCTACGACGGCGGAAAGGACATGACAATGGCGTCCCTTATAGAGATACGCCAGAAGGAGAAGGAAACAGTTCGAGTGTTCATCGAACGTTTCCGACAGGCCTACTTCAGACTGCCCCCGGGCATGCCAGAACATGCGCTTCTCTCCTCCAGCAGCATGAACATGCTGCCTGCAGTTAAGCTCTGGCTCAACTCTACTCCTCCTCCCGACTGGAGCTCCTTGATCATTGAAACAGAAGCCGCGGAGAAGAAGGCAGCCAACGTTCGTCTCCTGGGAGTCAGTTTTCCTGCCTTCGAGGACAAGGGAAAACGGCCTGCAACAAACAACCCCAGACGAGAAGCAAAAGGGAAACAGGCATTGACTGTCAATGCCTCCAAAGGTGCATCAGCACCTACTCAGAAGCCTCCACTGGCACCAAGGCCGAAGGAGGTTTATTCGTTCAACGACGAAGACACCTTGCAGCTCTTTAAGATACTAAAGCAGGGTGACAAGATCAAGCTTCCGGACCCTAAGCGTCCCAATGAGGTTGGGAAAGTGGACAACCCGAGGTACTGTCACTACCATCGGTTTGTCGGACACCCAACCAAGGACTGCTATGTCCTCAAGAATTACATCCAGCGCATGATCAATGCGGATGTAATCTCCATCGACTACGAAGAGAAGACGGTGTCAGCCAACGTGGTGTCACTCCAGTTTGGCACCCTGCCACCGACTACAACACAAGATGGCATCGTCCCCATCCCTAAGGCGACAATGGAGGTGGTTAACTTACCACCAATCCGTGACAACGTGAGTGGACTCATCCCACTCACCACATCTCGAGGAGAGATCTTGTGGGTTCACCCCGATCTCGTCTCCGAGGTGACTCAACCGGAGGTACGCCCTACCTGCAAGTCCAAAGGCAGGAAGATCAAGTCTTACCGTATAGTCTCTTCTTCAGCGGAAGAGGCACTTCCTGTGCAGACGCGTTCACAACAGAACGTCCAACCCGACGAAGCTACCGTCGAGGTGGTGCCTCCTGGCACCGTCCCTGCTGTCCAGGACGAAGGCCCGTCTAAGCCCTCATCAGCCAATAAACAGAAGCAGATAGAGGCCCGCTTCGATAGGCCTCTACGAAAAGAGAATGCTTCGGGGCTAGCCAAGCCCCACAACTTCGACATACTGGCGCAACTCGCCAGTACTTCTGCCCGCCTATCTCTGTTCGAGCTCCTCCGTCTTTCCAAAGACTCCCGAGAAGCTCTCTGCGAAGCTCTGAAGGATGCTGAATCCTTTCTCAGTCAGGTCAAGCAGCCGGAAGATCTCTCGATTGCATGCCAGCACTGTCACTGTACGGAAGAGGTTATCCCCAATATAACCTTCACCCAACAGGACATGTTGCTCAAACACAATCGACACAACAGGCCGCTGTATTACACAGGGTACATCGGCTCAGTCAAGGTGAAGCAGATTCAGATCGATCTGGGGTCTTCCCTCAGCATCATCCCGAAGACGCTGCTTTCAATACTGGGGATCCCAATGTACCGATTAGCGCCCTCCAACACGACAATCAGTGGTTTCAATGCCAGCAAAAGCGAACCACTGGGCAAAATACGACTAAAGTGCCATATCGGTAACCTCAGAACCGAGGTCACTTGTTATGTCATGGATGCTGAAGTCAACTACAACATTTTGTTGGGTCGCCCATGGCTATATGAGTACATGGTGGTGCCATCCACGCACCACCAATGTATGAAGTACGTGTCCACCAACGGCGTCATCCGTACGGAGTTCGTGGACATCGACCCCTTTAAAGGGATTGAAACCTACTTCACCGATTCTGACTTGTACAAGTCACCTGACGAGGAGGAAGCCAATGATGCTGATGACGAAGCAGAAACGGCAGCAGAACCGGACATGGAGCCTGAGGTCACTTCTGACGCTCCTTTAAAGATCCGACTCAAAGGCAAACCGCCTCAGAAGTTGCCCCCCATGAGCATTAAGCTATCCGGGAAAGCACCAGCTGCTCCTGAAGCTCCTCTGAAGATACGGCTCAAGGGAAAGCCCCCTCAAACATCGGCTCCTCTTATGGCAAAACTACAAGGGAAGGCGCCAGGCACCGGAGGCGCAACGGAGGCACCTCTGAAGGTGCGTCTTAAGGGCAAGCCGCCGCCACCCCCAGCCGCCAGAAAAGGCCCATGTAGTCCTCCCGGACTCCCAGATCAACGCTGTGGTGGACCCTTCCGATCCTACTACAGTGCTTACAGATGAAGAGCTGAAGGAATATATCTCGGCCGATGTAGATGCCCCATCTCTTGACAATATAATCCCACGGGATAAAATCTCGTATTTCATCAATAATAGAGTGTCGTTTAATTATTCTAGTCTTCCACATTAGAATGCCATGTATACATTAGATAATGCTCTACGGTCGTTGCAAACACAAATAACGACCGTCCATCATGTAAATCGAGTAGTCCCGTCCCAAAGGGTATGTTACATAGTCCCACCACAGAGTCGGGACGAAGAATCCATCATCTTCGGCAAGGTCGAGCGTCATCAGGATCTCCCGCCACTCGAGCCAGAACCAGATGCCGGCAGAATGCAACTCTATCGGTACACGGACAAGGCAAAGTACCTCATCCAAAAGATGGGTTACGACCTAAAAAGCGACAAGGGCCTGAACTACGACAAAGGTCGACATCTCCCTCTCCGGCTTCCAACACCTAAAGGAAAGCCGTAGGACTACTACAACAAAACTCGACGAAAGGTAGGCTACGTCACGCCGCCGTCAACTCCAGAGAGTTCAGACGCAGAGGAAGTTGGACATTCTCACTCGTCTGAAGCATCAACGTGGGATTTTGATACCAGTATTGGCTCAGTCTTCAAGAGAGTGCTGTCAGCCAACATGACATCTGCACAATCTCAAGAAGAAGAAGGCGAAGACCAAGCGCCGGAATTCTTTGAAGAAGAACCCTGGGCTCAACGCCTGGGACAATAATGGGAGTCTCGTTTTGAATTACGTGAACCTCCCACCGAAGACGAAGTCGAGCAGATCGACCTTGGGGGTGGATCTTCTTCCAAACACATCTTCGTCAGCAAAAGCCTAAAAGGAGAAGACCGAGAATCTTTAATCCAGCTGGCTAAAGAATATATCGACGTCTTCGCCTGGAGCTACGACGATATGCCGGGACTTGATCCCCAGATTGCGATGCATAGGTTGAACATCTTGCCTGATGCCAAGCCTATCAAGCAACAACTGCGGCGATTCCGTTTGGACATTATGAACGCTATCGATCAGGAGGTGGACAAACTCTTGACTAGCGGCTTCATCCGTGAAGAGCAACACCCAGATTGGGTAGCCAATGTCGTCTCCGTCACCAAGAAGAATGGGAAGATACGAGTCTGTATCGACTTCAGAGACCTCAACTCTGCTTGCCGAAAGACGAATTCCCGCTTCCAATCACCGACGTGATGATCGACAACACATGTGGCTTCGAGCGCATGTCTTTCATGGACGGGTATTCGGGCTACAACCAGATCAAGATGTTCCCCGATGACGCAAAACATACGTCATTCAGGACTCCAAAGGACATTTTCTGCTACACAGTGATGCCTTTCGGCTTGAAGAATGCTGGTGCGACATACCAACGTGCTATGAGCACCATTTTCCGTCAGCATCTTCGCAAGACAGTCGAATGCTATCTCGACGATATCGCGGTCAAGAGCCGTCTTAAAGGAGATCACCTGCAAGACCTCAAGACAGTCTTCGACCTCATGCGGGCGCATCAACTCGAGATGAACCCCGCTAAATCCTTCCTTGGGGTTTCGAACAGAAAGTTCTTGGGCTTCATCATCACGGCGAAAGGCATTCATGTCGATCCAGAGAAGACCAAAGTAATTCTTGACATGAACCCTCCGAAGAATCTTCGAGAACTTCGAGGCCTACAGGGACGTCTGGCGTACTTTCGGAGGTTCATAGAAAACCTTTCTGGCAAATGTCAACCCTTCACCTAGCTCATGAAGAAGGGAGTCTCTTACGTCTGGACAGAGGAATGCCAAAAGGCTTTCGATGACATCAAGGCCTACCTGATGAGCCCTCCAGTTCTGGTGGCACCCGTCGCTGGCAAACCATTCCTGCTCTACGTCCGTGCCATGGATCATTCCCTCGGCGCCTGCTAGCTCAGAACAGCGACACAGGCTATGAGCAAGCAATCTACTACCTCAGCCGAACTCTGATCGGGGCCGAACACCGGTACAACCCCGTTGAAAAGGAGTGCTTGGCTCTGGTATTTGCCATCCAAAAGACTCGTCATTATGTCTCGGGCCAGACAATTCACATCATTTCTCGAGTCAATCCGCTCAGGGTCCTCATGACAAAGCCAGGATCACTGAACTTCCGGCTAGCCACATGGGCGATCTTGCTAACGCCATACAACATGGTGTTCGTTCCACAAAAGGCTGTTAAGGGTCAAGCTCTAGCGACTTCTTAGCTGTACACCCCATCCTGGAGTCCTCAAGACTCTATGAAGACATCCCGGATGAGGTCCAAGAATCAAACGTCACCGAAGAAGGCTTCGTCTGGCGGATGTTTTTCGATGGCGCCTCAAGAACAGGCTCCAAAGGCCAAATCATCGCAAGAGTGGGGTGGTACTAGTCTCCCCCGATCAGTTGGTCATCCAGCGTGCTTACTCCCTTTCGAAGCCGTGCTCCAACAACGTGGCCGAGTACGACGCACTCATTATGGGACTCCAGCTAGCACAGCAGCTGGGGGTAAAACATTTGGAAGCCTACGGCGACTCAAAGCTCGTCGTAAATCAAATCAGAGGGCAATACGAGGTTCGCCATGAAGATCTGATCCCCTATCATGAAGTTGCATTGAACATCATTTCAACCTTCAATGGGTTCTTCATCGAACACGTACCTCGTCTACAAAATCTAGAGGCCGATGCTCTGGCTGGCCTCGCAGCCTCTCTGGCGGCACCCTTCGGAACTCAATACTACGTCATGGTAGTGGGTCGAGACTTGTCTGCCCTAAAATAACCTGCGCTCACAAGTGGCTCACATGTCAGCAGGCGCCGGTGTTAACATCCGGGATTGGAGATTCCCGTTCATCGACTTCGCTATCTACGAAATTCTTCCAGAGGACCCGAAAGAAGATGTCTCGGTCAGGAGACGCTCTCTCCAATTCTACTACGATACGGCTACTAAAATGCTGTACCGACGCTCCTACGATGGACTTCTCCTTCGATGTTTGTCTAACGAAGAAGCAGCCGAAGCCCTTCGAGAAGCTCATGATGGAACCTGCGGGGCCCATCAACCTGGTCCTAAGTTGCAGGATCGACTGCGACGCATGGGCTACTACTGGCCAACCATGGTCGCTGACGCTATTGAATATGCTAAGAAGTGCCATGCGTGCCAGCTTCACGCAGACTTCATTCATACACCGTCCGAACCACTACATCCTACAGTCGCCTCCTGGCCCTTCGAAGCTTGGGGAATGGACATTGTGGACCGATCACCCCTCCTTCATCGAGAGGACACCGCTTCATCCTTGCAATCACCGACTACTTCTCCAAATGGGCAGAAGCAGTTCCTATGGGAAGTAAAAAGCTCCAGGGTGATCAGCTTCATCAAGCACCACGTCATCTACCGTTTCGGGGTATCCCGAAGGATCATCCACGATAATGGTCCTCAGTTCATAAGCCATGTGTTCAGCCGTTTCTGTGACAAGAATCGCATTCAAAACGTGGCATCAACCGCCTATAATCCGGCAGCAAATGGATTGGCCGAGGCATTCAAAAAACTATCGTCAGGCTACTCAAAAAGGTCGTGTCATCTAACAACGCGACTGGGACGAAAAGCTCGACGAATGCCTTTGGGCCTACCGCACAACGGTACGGACCCCGACAGGCAATACACCATTTTTCTTGGTCTACGGGAGCAAAGCGGTACTGCCTCTCGAGATTCAGATACCCTCACTCCGCATAGCAATCACAAACCAACTTACAGAAGAAGACAATCAACGTCGTCGTCTGCGGGAACTGGAGGCACTTGACGAAAAGCATCTCCTAGCTCAATAACGCATCGAACTCTACCAAGCCGTATATCACAGGCTTTCAACAAGAAGGTTAAGCAGAGGACTTTCCAAGTTGGCGACCTGGTTCTGGCAGTCAGGAGGCCGATGGAGTTGACTCACAAAACACCAGAAAAGTTCGAGCCCAAGTGGGAAGGACTTTTATCATAGAGACGGTATACTCAAACGGTGCTTACCGCCTCGCCAAACCCAATGGGAACTTGTTCATGATGCCCATCAACGGCAAGTTCCTAAAGAAGTACTACTCTTGACATCTTTTCAGACATGTACTTCCACTCCACAAAATCATACGCTTCTGGAACCCAGCTGTTCCGTGGCATCCTCCAGTAGAAGAACAACCACGTCCATATCACCTCTGAGGTTCTCCTATGCCCTACAAAGCGAAATCTTACACCCCATAAGACTACGCTATCCTGCATGTTTACCACGTCCGTATTACCTCTGAGTAAACATCCCGTACAGGCAACCCCCGTGTTGCCGTACATCGATCGCAGAACTTCCACGTCCACATTACCTCTGAGTAGTTCCGCGCATCTCCCAGAATCATTCCTACCACGTTCATAACACCTCTGAGTAGGAAGATTCTATCATTCGAACCCCATATTTGCCACATCCATATTACCTCTGAGCAAATACATTGGGTCCTTCAAACTTATTATCTGTATCTGAAACCAAGGTACGCAAAATATAATAGGTCCACACAAATCATCAAAGTTCATGACAAGCAAAAATGAACACATCGTAGAAAATGGGTGTACTTCTTTATTATTTCAAAAAAAAGGAGAGTAAAGGATTACACTATCCCCAGCAAGAGTTGCAAAAATACAAAAAGCAGAGACTACAAGCCCTAAATATCCCCAAGGTTGGCGGAAACCTCTGCAATTCGGCGTTTCAAGTCTGCCCGAGTCTCCACAGCCGCCAAGACTCGACGTTCAGCTTCTTGACGCATCGCTTCGACAGCCTCAGCAGAAGTTTCATTCTCGTGCTTCTCATCAAGCTGCTGTCTCTGCTGAATCAGGGTAAGAGCTCGGAGAGTGAAAGCTGCTTCCTCCTTCTTGAACGCTACATGTTCAGCCTGGACACGTTCAGCGTCCAATAGGAGTCGAGCCCGCTGATCCTCAAGACGGCGCATCTGTGCAGCAATCTCCGCGATATTTGCGTCCAGCGCAGCTCGCGTCTCCCTGTCTCCCGTGTAGACTGAGATAACTGCTCTACTGCAGCTTCAGTCTCAGACACTTCGCGTTCCCAAACACTCACAGTGGCCTGGTAGGAAGACACAGTCTCGGCGAGCAACTTCTTCTTCTCCGCATCTATCAGGACGGAGAGGTCATTCCGCTGGATGCGCCCTAACTCAGAAAGCCGCTGGTCCAACTCAGCCACAGTGGCTTCCAGAATGTCGGCCATATGCTCGTGGCCCGGGTGAACATGGATCAAGTTGATATGAGGTAATGCCAGAGTTCTTGTCGTCGCAAAGCTCCCCTTGGCGTCCATCACTACCGACACCTCCCTCTGCAGCATTTTGTACACTGTATCAACGATGAATCTCACATATTCATCTACGTCCGCCAGCACCAGCGGCGTCATAGCAGGGGTTGGAGGAGCTCCAGTCGGCGGACCGGAAGAAGATCCGCCGACCTCAACCTGCGAGGCTGGAACCTCGGTATCAGTAGGCTCTTCATCAACGGGGCCTGACTACTAGTCCGAGGAGCCAAAGGAACAAAAGAAGCTGGGACAGGCGTCGAGATAGTACCCCAAGTGAAAGGAGCAACAGAGGGTTCCATCACACCCTTACCCTTCCTGAACTTGGAAGTACCACCGACGTCAGTGGCCACCTCTCCAATACCCAACGTACTATCACCAGCCAATACTTCCCCTGGCAGAACGGGAAGATCAACACTTACCTCCTGACTCGTCCCTGAAGTCAGGACCGCCAGACGGGTCTCTTCATCAAATCCCTCTACAGGGACAGGATCTGTCGCTACCTCCTGATTGGTAGCCACCTCAGCTTCCGCCGCTGAGTCTGGGGTAGGGCTCGGCAATGATACAGCCGACCTCCCTCATCATAAAAGGAGGGGAATCAACCCCCTCCTCTGTTCCGACCGTCTTCGTTGCCCCCGCAACAGGCTCTTGCAACCCTGGAGCGACGTCATCCGAAGACGACGAACTCCACCCCATATCATCATCACGAAGCCCCGTGTCCGCTGGACCCTCAACGTCCAAGGCCCTCACGGCAGCTGGCACCTCCCCAGAAGTTGCTGTAACCTCTGTACCTCTTTCAGCAAAGTCTGGAGATAGTAAATCCTCTGCGGGAACATCTTCAAGGCCCTCCTCTATTGGAGACATTACCATCGGAGGGATGCGCTCATCAGAAGAGCTTGCTACCTCCTTCGGTTTACTGACACCGGTTTTGAAACACGGGTCTTCTTCTTCGACGATCCCTACAAGAAGAAGAGCACAAGTCACCAAAATGACAAGATAAGCCAAAGTTACGGAGGACTCCTTACCTCAGCAGGAGCCGATTCCACTGGCGGTATAGGTGACACTCCCGTTGCCTTTTGGTTCGTCGCCTTCCTCGACCTTTTTGGTAC
This sequence comes from Iris pallida, assembly GCA_029216955.1. Lineage (NCBI taxonomy): Eukaryota > Viridiplantae > Streptophyta > Magnoliopsida > Asparagales > Iridaceae > Iris > Iris pallida. Next base: position 25,649 of record JANAVB010021377.1, read on the forward strand.
AGACGAGCCGGCTTTCGAGTCAGCCCGCCTCTTTCCAATAAGAGGATCTCTCACTGATGCCGCAGCAGCAGCCCAATACCCCGTCGGCTCTGGTGGGCGATATAACCGAGCCACCATCAACATATTCGCTGTGGCCTCCAGCTGAGTTCCAATGATGAAACTAGTCTCTCTGTCATAACCTGGAGACGCAGCATTCATTGTACAATACAGCTTAGCGGCCGAATATAGGATCTGTGGCCGAGGGTTGCGAATGGGCGGCCGCGGATCCTGAGCAGGCAGCGTAAAGCGAGCTCCAGTACATCCAACATTATAGTAATGCCAAGCTCGTGCGCCATCCAGCAAGCTTCCAGCATACCCTAGGGTGATACTGGGATTATCCAACATGAGCTGCGTATAACCGAATTAACGTACAAAATGGCTCGATAAATACGGTTCCAGGAAGCACTGATTCCTGTTCCGGTACACCAGGTAGGATGGCCGGATATTCTGCAACCAGCAGAATCCCCACGGAGGCAGAGCGGTGGCATCTTCACCTGAATCCCTTAAGTCTTCATTGGCCTCAAAACCCAAGAAGATTGGACCAACTTTGGTGATCTTCCATCCCTGAAGATGGGATAAAACCCTTCTGCAAACAGGAACGCCAGTGTGCGACCAACTCCTCTGGTGGAAACGGCGGAGGAATGCATCTCCGGCCCTATAGTCTTCTTCTGAACCCGGACTCATCACGTTAGGATGGTGTAAAATTAACCATCCCATCAAATAGTGAAACGACAGTTCAGTATACGGGAAGTTATCTTTCCGACCTCGGTCATGAATTACATTTCCCGCGAACTCGCGTAAACCTCGCAGTAAATTACATACCATCGCGGGGAGTAGAGCCAAGCGCCGGCCAAAGACCAACTTCACAGTTGGCAAGATCAAGTGCCGGGTCACTCTCTCTACAGAGCCGGATCCGCCCGGGAAGACATAATCCCGGAGCCAAACCATGAGATACGCGACCAATACTGCTTTTGACGACATTCGATGAGCAAGATGCCAGAAACAGCTGTAAGAGCGTTCATCAGACTGCTAGTCCTCATTTTCCTGGGGATTTTTCTCATCTAACCTGCTCATCTCAGAGAGCACTTCGCTACGAGAGAGCGCCGGCGGAGTGGAGAACTGGGAGGGATCCCCCTTGTCTTGCCGAAAGACGTAATCTCTCCAAGCAGTCACATGAGGCTGCAATCCGCCCTTGTCCCTCTTCTGCATGTAGTAATGATGACTAGCCACTTCCTTAAAGACGGCCGTCATCTCTTCAGCCTTGTCCCCCAGGACTTGAAATTCTTCGTTGGTCGAAAAATACTCTTCATAGGGTTCCGATCCCCAAGGGAGCTTTGATACCTCATACATCTCATGAAGTGCGAGCCCTAACTCCCCCACCGGAGTAAAAAAGGTCCCGGTATGGACATCAAACATCTCCAAGAGTGCGAGGAACATATGCATGTTAATGTCAACACCTGCTTGGGTGGCACGAATTGCGGCAGTCAGCCCAATTTCTCGGAGCTCAGTCTGGAACCACGACAAAATCCAGAGTGTCAGTTTATCCCATTTGGAAGCATAATGACACCAACCCTCTACCCGAAACTCTCCTTTCGGGTATGGGCGTTCCATCAACAGCATGCGATGTGCAAAAGTTAAGGCACTATGGGCAAATATATCAAGGGGAACATCACTATAAATGCTCCCAGGGCGTAGAGTCCGCCAGGTGAAAAAGGACCCAGACCGCACTACGGTTAAAATATCTTTCTGATCGGAGGTTGAATCAATTTTGATGATGCCAGTCACCGCCCCCCGAGAAGGAGTAAGATCCCAAGACATCCTTCTCTTGGAAGCGAGACGACAGAAGGCCATCAAAGGCCATCGACGTTCAAGTTGCTTAACGGTCATATGCACTCCTTTTGCTGTAAAAAACTAGTCTTCCTTGACCTTCAACACTGTTGCTTCAGTAGAAGTAAGGCGATCCCCAACAGGAACTCAGGCTTCAAGAAGGTCACTTTATCAGATGTGGCAGATTTCAAAACTCCACGCTCCATCATCCGTTTGAGGAACCCATACTGCTGTTCCCGGATTTGAGTCATTCTCTCGGGAAGCTGGTCCAGCATAATAGCGGCTTGAGCAGGGTTCATCACTTCTTCGTTATAATCTACTCCCGTCTGGCAGAGGGCAGTGTCCAAAAGCACTTCACTCAAGAGTGGGATAGGCATCGACACTAGCAAAGATTCGAAAAAAATGTTAGAAATAACAAAAGAATCTGAGTCTTATCAAAAGCGCATAGCGCCCCGAGAGCCTCGGTGCATCATCAGGGTCTAAACCCAGGCGCATCAGCAGCGGAGCTTCGGCGTGTTATCAGGGCGTGTGCCCATGTGCGTCAGCAGTACTTCGGCACATCATCAGGGTGTAAACCCATGTGCCTCAGCAGTAGAGCCTCGGTGCATCTTCAGGGCTTAAACCCATGCACGTCGGCGGCAAAAAACCTCGACATACCATCAAAAGACTCAAGGTCTATGTGCGATTGGTGTATGTAAAATGGAACTTACCAACCACCTCCGGCCGAACTTCGACAGGACGACGGAGAACATCGGCCGCTGCAGCTGTCACAGGTCTTTTCCTTTTCCCTTGCCAGCACCGCCGCGAGGAGTCTTGGGAGCCATTTCTTTGAGAGAAGAAAAGTTAGGGTTTTTGAAGAAGAACTCTAAAGAAAGCAAAAGCAAGGAGAAGAAGAACTCTCTCTCTCTCTCTCTATCTTTTGCCTATTTATAGGGCTTGGTCGCACGCATGAACCGATGATGTATGATCGCAGCCGTCGCCTCGGGTTCTGTGAAGGATAACCACAAATAAAACCAAAAAAAGATCATCATTAATCTTTTTTAGGTTATCGAGGCATCATCATTTGCATTAACTGAGCGGAGCATGCGCCCAGCACTGACGCGCGGAGTATCTATGCGCCCTGACGGTCATGCGCCTCTACTACCATGCTTCTTATTCAAAGTATTCCAAAACTTATCCAAAAGTTTTGAAAACTTTGAAGGGGGTCTTGTAGAAGCATGGAATTTCAGAACCCGAAAGTCTATGTGCCAGACTACATATGCCAAAGCTTGGACAAAGTGCTTCACAGCAAAAAGCAACAAAATATAGACATTGAAAGAGAACTTTTTTATTTCACATATAAAAGTCTATTACATGTCTAAAGAGAGATCGTACAAAGGAGAATTTCTACAAAGAAAGGATCCTAAGTCTACAGCCAGCAACCACCATGCACCTCCAGTCAGGCGCAGCAACCACCATGTGCCTCCAGTCAGCGCAGCAGCAACCACCATGCGCCTCCAGTCAGGCACAGCAATCACCATGCGCCCTCAGCCAGGCGCGCCCCACCATGCGCCCTCAGCAGGGCACATCCTTTTCAGCAGCTCAGTTATGTGCATCCCCAGTTATGTGTATCCCTTTAGCAGCCCAGTTATGTACCGCTCTTCCAGCCAGGCTCACCTGATAAATGCTTCGACTAATGAAGCATTTAACCCTCTGGCTGAAACCAAGGAAGAGAAGAGCACCGCAAAATCTGTGGCCAGGGGAGGCTTCGAAAGAGCCTCCAAAGGCGAAGGAAGACCGTAATCGAAACCACGGCTAAAGGAGCAGCTTTCAACACAACCAGAGTGGACAACGCCCACTTTGAAGGAAGAAACAGCAGCTAGCACCGCCATTCCGATCTACGGCTCTTCCGAAATAACGAAAACGAGGCCCGAACATCCCTATCTTTAGATGCAACAGGCACCTTCTGCCTGCCTCGGAAGCCCTCGATTCCGTCTTTTGGATGTAACGGTCACCTTCAAGTGCATCAACGAAGACACTGCGTCGCATCTTCACCCTCGGGAGCATCTCGTCAACAGAATGCATTCGAGCACACAAGTTCATATCGAAAAGACGTGAAAGAGCGAGAGGCCAACCCTCTCTCCATACCACTATTTATAGGCCGGACAAATCAAACCCATGCGCCAAGTGGATGGCTCTCCAAATTCCGTACAATGAATTTGCATTAAATGGATGAACCGGACGCTTCGAATTCAGCCAAGTCAAAACGGCTATTTAAAGCACTCGAAGAACGTAACAGTTGTACCATCAAAGACGTCTCAAGAAGCGGATGTGCCGGCCAGACCGCGCACCACATAGACGTGCCCTTCAGTACCAAGCACATCACAGGGGATGCACCCCCATTCGTCTCCGTACGCCTAGTGGAACGCCAACCGACGTGCCCACTCAGCTGTCCATCGAATGTCACAAACATTAAATGTTAAACTGACAGAGTTGGCAGCACGCCTCCTAAAGTCTGAGCAGTCGACAGCTTTTTCAGAAGATGAAGCATCGCCAACGTCAGCATCATTATTACTCCTTTCTGATGGCTACTGCCACGTGGCCACCCAACCATCTCGCATGCGCCCCTACGGCCATGCGCCTAAATCTGCATACGCCTCAAAAGCTGTGCACCTCAGACTTTTCACTGATCCCTAAAGACAGAAGGAAAGTCACTGTTACAACTCTGCATGCGCCTCAAAAGCCATGCGCCCCAGACTTCTCCCTGATCCCAAAAGACAGGAGTAAAGTCACTACTGAAGCTCTGCATGCGCCTCAAAAGCCATGCGCCCAGAATGGTTCGTGACTCCTAAAGGTTACGAGCCAAAGTCTCCTCATGTGCCCAATCCTAGGCGCATTCTACCAGATCATTCCCCCCACCAAATCCGAGATCTCCGAGCCATGGGTCGATGACACGTGTCCTTTGACTCAACTCATCCAAGATCTCAGCAACAGAAAGATCTTCTTCTCCGCTACGTGCCGGTTCACAACAGCAACATGAAGAAGTCAACCCCCTCGATCAGGGCGTATCGTCCATGCACCCCCATCAGCAATCAACACGTGGCGTCCCCGCATACAGGCGCATCCTACATATGCATGCATGAGCAGCCAGCCTGTAAAACTAAATAGAGGGATCACTTCCTTCTTCCAGACACACAGACGGATCAATCTACGTACATTCCACAGCAAACAGACAGAGACTTCGTACCACCAGAGAGGCAGATACAGACACTCAACGTCTTCCTCCTCTCAGCAAGCTCCAGCACCCAGAGCAATCCAGACCTTCAGAGAACCGATAACCGTCGTCAGATCGTCAACGGAGTCAACGTGTTACCACTCACTCCATTGGCACAAGGAACCCAGATTAAACAAAAGTGTACTCCTAGGACTACGCCTAAGTCCTATATTGTAACACTGTTCTGTTTGTATTAAAATTTACAATCAAAGAATTTTAATGGCAAACAACTACAATTGGTAGTCTCTTAACTCTAAGTCCATATGCAATCAAAGGATAATAACAAAGTACAACTAATATCACTGAGCAGGCAGTAAATCAAGAACTGTAAGAACTAGAATTAAATGAACAGTAATATGTAATAAAAATGTAAACCGATAATAAACAGTATAATGATAAGGTATCTTGCCTGGTGTTACGCCTGGTATACGATGTTCTATCATATCCCAATAGTCCAATAGCAATGATCGAGACGTAGGGGTTCGAGGTTGCGAGAAAACAGGCAAGCATGATTAGTCATGAGTAATGAGGATAATTGGGAGAATTACGGAGAGTAAATACTTATATTAGTTTAAAAAACATTTATAATATTTGAAAAGTATAATTTACGAGTTAAATAATTTTACGTAAATACTTGAAATTAGTTACATATATTAATTTAATTTGAGAAATACTTTTATTAAATACTTTGATAAATCAAAAATTGTATTCAGATATAAGTTTATAAAAGTAGATTTTTTTGGTAGACATCTATGTTTTATTAGTCAAAATATTCCAATAAATATATATAAATCTAGAAAAAATTATTTTAGGGAAATTTTGAATATTTGAAATTACCTATATAACCCTATCATTTATTCCATACATGTAGTTGAATAATAATAATAATAATACAAAATTTTTGAAAATAATAATGATGATAATAATAATAATAAAACTAATAATAAACCCTAAAACTAGCAGTCACTCTTCCCTTATAATAATACTAATAATATTAATGATACTAATAATAAAAATAAATAATAACCCTTATTACCAACTCCACCCAATTCGTTCATGAGAGTGAGAGTGAGAAAGAGGAGTGAAGAAAAAAGGAAAACCGTGTAGGAAGGGGGACTCACCGGCGGGCTTCGGCGTAGCTCGGAGGGCGGCGGCGGCGCGGAGGAGTGCGGCGCTCGAGGAAGAAGAGGTGGTGGAAGATGGAGCGGAAGGCGGAGAAGCCGGGCGCCGACGGTGGAGGCCACGGCCGTCTCGGCGGTGAGACCGCGGCTGTCAGCGCATACGGAGAGGAGCGCCGGTGTGGGTGGCTGTCGCGGAGGAGCTGGGTTGGAAGGAAACCGCGGGTGCGTAAGATTTGCCGAGCTGGCGGGTGGCGGTGGTTTCGACAGTCGGAGAGGAGAGTGGGCGGCACGATCGGTGGTCCTCGCCGGGGGTGCGCGACTCGCTGGAGGCGACGCGGTCGGATCTGCAGTGGTGAGCCCTCACAGCGGAGGCGGCGGCTGCCGGAGATCGGTAGAGGTAGGTATTCTCGATTTTTCTTTGTCTCGAGTGTTGGTACTTTTTGGGGCTTCGATCGGATGCTGATGCTGACGATGGTGGTGGTAGAGAATTACGGCAGGGTGGCTTGGTGGACGGGGTCAGAATGGTCGACAGGACGTGGCGGAGGGTTCCTGTGGTCTTGCTGGTGGTGGGGGGTCGAAGATGATGGTGGTGGTGTTGCGGTGGCTGGAGGTTAGGGCGTGGTTTCTGGGGGTGATGACGGTGGTGACGAGGACAGGTGGTAGTCGGAGATGGGGGTGGTGATGCTGGCCGCGGTGTTTCTGGGGTTGTCAAGGTTGTAGGGATTGGATTTGGGTTAGGGTGGTAATGACAGTGGTGGTTGGGAGTTGCCGGAATAGCGGGGGCGATAGTGGTGGCTCGTTTGCTGTGGACATGGAGGTCGTAGTTTTAGATTTTGATTGTGTCGGGTTGTGTCCGACACAGGAATAATGTAATTGTATAATATGAAATAAGAACGGTGGACACAGACACGATGCACAATCTGTGGATGGAAAAAATTTGAAGGAGTACCTCTCCTTTTATAGGAGGTGGGAATTTCCAGTTGGATAGGGATTGGGATTTATTTAAATCTCCAATAGATAATTCATCATTTAATTAAATAGATTTAAAGCCAATTCAACCAAATCCAAATCCTATTTAAATCACAACTTTAATTTAGAACTATTTTAAATAAAGGTAAGATAATTCAAATTTAAATTGCCATAATAATCAAACATTAAATCAAACTATTTTAAAAATGTCTTTTTATAAATAATATAAAATAATAATAAATTAATTTCAAAAATCAACAATATATACATGAATAAATTTCATGTACCTTGTATGCAAACAAAATATTTACATAATTCATGGTTTTTTCTAAATTACTACTAACTTTAAGCAAGAAATAAAATAGTCTTTCAAAAAGTAAAATAAAGTTTTTGACAATTTTCGTGGGATGCCTTTTTGATAGAAAATACTTGCTCATACCATAAAACAAAATATCGATTTCTATATAAAAACAATAACCAAATATTTTTGTATATGAATAAATAAAAATTTCATACTTACGTACGATACAAAAAAAAATCCATATCGTAATAAATAATTTTTTAAAAAAAAATTACAGTGAAATTTTAGGGGGTTTATACAAGGCCAAGGTGGAGCGGTCGAGCGCCAGTAAGTGGTGTGGTGGCTCCATTCCGATGACGGAGCATTTTCGTCGTCTGGTACGTTTCCTATGACAGACATCTTTATATATAGTTGGATAGAATGTTTAATACTAATAATAGATAATATATTTTAACAAGTAAAAAGGGGTGAGGATCCGAACATGGTGACCGTTTTCCTGGTCACCCATCAGAGGGCTGGGGAGTTCATTGACGAGAGGGCGACGCAGCAATATGTACGTTTTATTCTTTATATTAATTTATTATAATTTAGAAAATAGGAAAATAGATATCAATATAGACTTTAGCAAACACTTACACGTTAAATATTGTTCTATGCCGAGTTTCGTCGGCTACAAGAGGAGGCGGCTGCTGTTGCTAGTGCGTCAGCAGAGGGAGGGGCTGGTACTTCCTCCCAGCCGCCTACAGCTCCATCGCCGGACGACCTCTGAATGACCGCCGTTGGTGGTCTTCAGAAGGGTACGTACTACGGTACGGGATCCTACGGCGCCTATTTGGCTTCAGAGTCATCCCGGGCCCCCTCTGTCAGTGCGCAGTCTCCAGCTTCGCAGGCATCATCATGAGCTCAGGATATTCGTCGTCAGATCGATGAGCTGCATCGCGAGTTGCAGCAGGAGATTTCTGATCAACTTACCGCAGAGCGACGATCCGACCCTCCGATGATCACCGGACGATTTGATGCGGTCGAGCACAGTATACAGGAGCTGATGAGTCTGTAGCAGGCTACAACTGCCAGCTTGCACATGCTCACCGAGTCTACGCAGCGCACAGAGCGTAGACAGGTCGAGCTGGAGGGATCGTAAAGGACCATGTCTGCCTCACTCACTCAGGTACAAACTTCGATTGATGAGAGTACTCAGAGGATGGTGAGTACCCTTACTGCGCATGGTGAGCGATTGCGAGAGCTGGAGCAGATACGTCCTCCCGGTCCATCGACGGCGCCGACTCCAGACATTGTACTGCCTCCTACTGCCCCTACGGTGCAGCTCACACAAGAGCAGTAGTACATGCTATCCCAGATGCGTAGCATGGGTCCTCAGTGATCCAGTAGATTTTTTTATCATCTTTGTATGTATTGGCCCTATGGGCCCATTGATCGTTCTATACACTGATTTTCGTTATTATTTGACTCTGTTGGACATGTATGTTTGTTGGACATGTATGTTTGTGATATTTAATTTGTTGATATTTTCATTGAGTACATGTATGATATTTATTTGTAGACCGTTATGATGGGAGACTGTTATTCATCTATTAGTTGTAGACTGTTATGATGGGAGACTGTTAATTACATATGATGATATCTGCGATAGGGATGACAAATATACCTACGCTGGGTTATAAGCGATGATCTGATATACAAAGGAGGTGCTGCCCAAATTTTAAAAAAATATGATGTATATTTTTGTGATGATGTGTGTCTGTGTTTACAGTGTATGTGAAATACAGTATTCGGAACCATCGATAGTTTTGATTACTGTTGTATGTTTTATCTTGGACAGAAAGAGCAACTGTTCAGGGTGTACTTCTGTTAGCTTCATTTTCACATCCTTCACTCTCTCGGGACGTCGTACAGGATCCCGAGAAGGTGAAGGACGTGAAGAGGAAGCTCTGAGAAGTGCACCCTGAACTGTTGCTCTTTCTATCCAAGATAAAATATAGAACAGTAAGCGAAACTGTCAATGGTTCGAACGCTGCACTTCCACACACTGTAAACACAGACACACAGCATAACAAAAATACGTATTATATTTTTTTAAATTTTTTTCAGTATTCTGCGACGGATAGTGACGGATCTGCGACGTATAGCGACGTATGGGGACGTCGCTAACACGTCACTAATTAGTGGCGTTACGTCGCTGTACGTCGCTACTTTGCTGACGTGGCAATATGCCATGTCATTACATAAGTAGTCGCTAAGTAGTCGCACTACATCGCTTTTGTGACGTAATGTTTTCGTCGCTCTCCGTCGCTAATTTTGCGACGACCCAGCGACATGGGAGTGACGTCAAAAACAGCAACGTAGGGCGACGAATTTGTCATCTGCGACTAGCATTTTTGCAACCTTCATTTTCCGTCGCTAAAGGCGTCGCTAATTACCTTTAGCGACGTATTTTTCGTAATTAGCGACGTATCTGGACGTCGCTAATCTGGCTTATTTTAGTAGTGTGACTTTGGAGTTTCTATATATTGGACTTATCTAGAAATTATTGGATGTTATAGATCTCAAACATCATTATCTCTTTGGACCAATTATGACTATAGCTTTTGACCTATTTTGGGCCAACATGATCAAGTCACACAATAACTGCAACTTAATCGAGGCAAAACACTATTTCTTTTGTGCTTATTACATTATAATACTATCCTTTATTGTGTTTCGATTGATATCCTGTTAGACATGCTTGTGACACGATAAACTTGACTGTATCATTGGACGTTTATTGATTGTTTAGTAAGTCGGAAGGAAAAATACCCATTAGATATGTGAATAAATCCTAATGAATGTTAATGTGGATAGCTAAGTCATACATCTCACATATGGGTTAGCTGTATCAAAAATATGGATAGTCATCGTACGATGTGCCATATTAGCTCAGCCGTTCATATGTCGAAAGGTATTTCAAATGCATATTGTATGTTAGTCTTCAATGTTCATGATATAGTTGTCTTGTTCATACTTGTTCTTGCTAGTGATTTCTTGACATGTTTATCGTTTCCAGTTCATACAAATATTTTTTTATTTTCTAATGCATCTCTACTGTCTAACTTATTTTGTATTAAGTTATATTATGCAATAGGATTATACTTTGCTCCTTTTCTGACTGGATTGTTGTAGGTGACTTTACGTGCTTTCTACTTAGACTATACGAGATAGAGAGAGAGAGATCTTGGAGGCCGACCATAGATTCTGGATAGATTAGTTAGTATCTTTTATTGTTTAGCAGATTCGTTTCCAACCATCCTTTTATTGTATTATTGGAATTATAGATAAAATAATTATTGTAAATGAGCAATTAGATTTATTTTGTTGTGTTTGAGATTGACATTGAGACCTAGACAGCATACTATTGTCGATGTTGCGGCGTAGGCTGGACTTGGCTATGTATTCGTATCCTCAAAAGCGGGTGCGGATTGTGACAAGAATTATAACACATAAAGAGACAACTGGGTTAGAGATGCTCTAAAGTAACACAATCCAGATTATACCAATACTATCAAGAAAGCTACCAGAAATGACCCCATTATTATATATGTTATACGATTTAGCGGGGTCTGTTTGACATTGTTGGGTAGGGGTTATAACATATTTTTAAAGTATAAGTTATGAATGGTCCGATTTGGGATGATTAGCAGTTTTTAAAAAAATCTAACCCATGTTTGGTAATTCATTAACTAATGGTTCTGAAAGTTTTTTAAAACAACAAAAAATTTTATATACCCATACCTAAATAAAAGTAATCCTGAAGACAGTATATATTGCCCTCACAAACAATAGCTTATACACTCATATAACTTATAAGCATAAAATAGTTTGGCAAGTAGTAAATCATAAATGTTGAGAGTAAATTATTCATTACCACATCAAATAGACTGCAAAATTTAAGAAAACTAATATTTTGGAGGAATAGTAGTTAAATAGGGCCTAAAAAACAAAGATGAAAAAAATATAATATAATGTTTATAAAGATAGCCAAAATTATATTGCACTAGTTTTATTGAAATCCACCGCTAAAGCATCATATATTCGACATCCTCTTCTTCCTTCAACTGACAGACCAAACTGACCAGCCTCACTCCCAAGCCTTCTGGAGCAACATGAGACCCCCTTGGCCTCACTTGCACACGCGGCATCACCCACGACCAACCGTCGCCTTCATGAACCCCGGCAGCCTCGCTGTGTCGCGTCAACGACAAGCCAGTTCTCGCGTTATTTAAACATCAGCAACAACATATTCTTAGTTAATCTTTCGTATAACCCCTCCCCAGTTTGATACTAATTAGCAATAAAAGCTAAAACAGAATATTACCAATAAATATCTATATATATATTATATATATATAATGGCGGTTGTGACAATAGGCGATCTAGGGTTTTCGAGCGGCAGAACGTAGGATCCTGGGTCGACCAACAAGGGTTGGGACGGAGATCCGGTTGGAGGACCTTCCCAGGAGATTGAGGAAGGGTGGACGACGGTCCAAAGACGACGGAGGGGCTAGCCTCCCCAAGGGCGAGGTCATCAACTGTTGGAAAGAGACGGAAGGATGGGAGTGCGGCAACAGGAGGATGGCGGGAATGTGATTGGCAACCGACGAGTGGATATGTCCGGCGAGACAATGGGCTACCAACCCGGTCAGGCGGTACGGGGGTGACTTGTAAGCCCCCTGAATTTAGGGCTTATTTCTTTCAATTTTCTAAATCAATTATTTGCAATAGATATTATTATTTGATTTAATGTTCTTTTTTGTGACTTTGACTTGTGGAGCGTCAGAGATGCCAATCTCTGGAACCTCTCTTCATCAGTGTGTAGTAGACAAGATTATCTTTATTTTGATATATCATGTCCCACTCAAACTTATTCCCTTATACTCTTTTGCTTCACACAACTTCGGGTCAATTTAGACCATTTGATTATTAAATAATTATTAATTGATTTTCCCACTTTTATCTTTGATCATCATATGCACGTCGTTATGACTTTTAATTTAGGAGCACAAGACTAGTCGTTTCTTGAAACCAACTTCTCATGAATGATCTACTCGAGACACCCTACACCCATGACCTTCGTATCCCACTCAGACACCATTTTGTGGTTCATTTGCTTCGCACAACTTTTGGGTCAATTTAGGCCAATTAATTATCCACCGTAAAATGTGACCTAACTTTCAATTTAATTTCGGGATCCGACATCGATCTAACCTAGGCAACCCAAAATATGGACATGGCCCACATGAAGCCTACTACCCACATAACACTTGTGTCCCATTTAATTGATCCCCCGTATGTTACCTATTTACCCATGATCATAAACACCTAAAAATTAATCCATTTATTGTACCAAGCCCGATTTTAACCCGACCCGGCTCAACCGAACCCAAACCCAAGCTCCATGTTGTCCTCTCATGACTACCCAAACTGTCACGACCCGTACCCTGTATAAGGGCACGAGAAGTGGGTACGTCCAGCCTACGCCGCAATGTCGGCGGTAGAACGCTGTCCTAGGTTACTATCTAATCAATAACTCACGCAATTATATAATGTACTTGTAAGATCTCAACTCCGAACGGAGGACAAGTATAGATATAATGAAATCTCAATCACAGTCTAAGCACGATAAGATAACACAGAAGTTTATAACTAAAAGCTAAATAACAACATTATAAACTACTAAATAATAATATCTCAAACAAACTCAAATACAAACTCGTATCTCAAGTTATTACAATTCAAGTTCTAAAACATGAAAACTAAACCAAGTCTACTAGCTAGTCTCCCGATCACTCCTGAGTGTCGGGGCCATAGGTAGCTAAGCCATCTCCTGCTCCAAGGCAAGTGGGGCAAATGTCCTCAGGGCAATCATCTGTAATATTTTTAACAGGTCCAGTCAGGACAGAAACGAGTACATTTCATCAAGAAATTCCAAGTAAATGACAAAGAACTATAAAGCAGTTATAGACAGTTGTATTGATGAATATGGCAGTTTATGTTCAGGTGATGGTATAGAGAGACAGATAAAGTACAAAGAAAGTAAGTAACTAAACAAGAAGACAAACATAGCAATGACTGTAAAACAAGATCTAGTTGAACTAGAGTAACATAATGAGTTCAGATGGTACAATATAAGTCGAGTGTAATCCCAAAGTGAGTCTAATACAAGATGAGTCGAATGTGATTCTAATCATTGTTCTAATAAGGTGATTCGAATAAGATGATGCGAATAGTGATTCGAATAAGGTGATACGAATAGTGATTCGAATAGTAGTCAAACAATGATTCGAATAAATTCTCCAAGTGTGTTTTAAAATACCGAGTTCGACATGTAAACGGCTGTAGGTAATACGGCACACCACACACTCGCAAAGTGTGATGGCTATAGTTCGAATATAATGCACAGAGGGGTGATTCGAATAGGGGGATATGTCTACATGTCTAATCAGTATTTCCCTGCCCAGTCTAATACAAATGAATCCACAATCCAACACATAAGACGAATACAAGTCCAACCAACATATGAAGATACGAATATGGTGATTCGAATAGTGATTCGTATGATGATTCGTATGGTGATTCGAATAATAGAGGTAAGACAAGTAAGTATGTGTGTCGCATACATAGATTCAGAAATAATAATACGTGTTGTAACAGAGAATCATATACAGCTAACTAGAACTGAAGTACAGTAATTGACAAGTAAATGAAAGAACTATCAGAGAATGTACTCGCCTGATACTCTGAAAAGAGTAATGAAATATCAGATGTCTGCACCGGAGTCACAAAGTCCTAAATAGAGCAGTATGGGTTATGACATGTTTAAAATAAGATAAATGAAGTCTACGATACAATCTACATGATTCTAAGTCAATTCTAGGTTAAAGTCAACTCTAAGTCAAACTTGGTCAACTGTCTAGGTCAAACTAGGTCCCAGTCAAACTTGGTCAACTCTGGGTCAACTATACTAGTCAACTAGGTCGATCCTAGTCTAGTCAAGACTCACTAGGCCAAACCAAGTCTCACTAAGCCTAGCCAAGCCTAGTCTAGTCTAGCACTCACACACAATCACAAAGCTAACACAAGCTACCAACACCAAAAATACATTTATACATATATGCACACAATATATAATTAACCATATAGGCTATTGCCTAGCATTCAATGTAGGGTACAATTCATATATGCATATAGAGAGTGTAGTGTCTAAAGATGTGTGTGGAAAGTGTCTTGACAGTTAGTTAAAAAGATTAGTGCAATGTGTGTGATGTAGGGTATCTCATAGGTTCTCAGAAAAAGAAGAAAACAGTGTATTATCAAAACAGTATACCAGTTTCCATTTCCAGAATTAAACAGTGTACAATGTGTCATAGAA